>KI568503.1:472-11269 GCA_000500245.1 Cronartium ribicola 11-2
TTTTTTTTGAAAAAGAAATAGTGAAAAAATGAACCAAAAATCAATTCAAAACTTTCAACAAACCTTTTAAGATATATATATGTTACCTATACATGTGAATGTAATGACTAGCAAAATCTAATGCTATTAAAGATTGAAACATGATTGCCCAATTAGGATAAACAGAGCTCAAAAAACAAAGTAAACAGCTAGTCGTACAACTATTAAAACAAAACCAAAAATCAATTAGTATAAATACGTTTCGGATAAAAAATCATTTTGATAATAAATATGAAGATGAGATTTGTAAATAATTAAAAATTTACCGATCAGTGACCATATCGAGTACAGCACCAAATCTACTAGTTTGACCTAAAGCTCTGGCTGCTTGACCATCGACTGCATCTAATAATTGAGATATTAGATATGCTATCGTACAATACTTTGGGTGATATGACATGTAATGTAATGAAACGGCTGCTAGAATGATACGTGAGTAACCTATGATATGTTACCAAGATGAATCAGTAACTTGTTGAATTGTAAACGATCGAGTGGGTTCAGGTTCCGTCGACCAAGGCATGAAGGGGTCTTATGAGAACTGACCGATTAGATTAGGAACAAATAGGAAGCTAGTTGTTGTTGACCGATAAGATAAGATGAGATAGATCGTTGGTAACGGTTAAATAATGGTATTCGAGAAGAAGGTGAAATAAGAAAGGATGAGATTTCGTTTCTTGGAAATATTGTAAACGGTCAAATAAAGTGAATGAGAAGTTTGAGATCATATACTAACATATTCTCATTTGTACGTGGTGGATCGAGATTGTTTGATGATGATGTGGTCTGAGTGATAGTTGATGATGATGGTAATGGTGAGTTTTCCATCGTTTGTGCTTGATTTGTTGATTTTGTTGGTGCTTGATTGATTGGTTGATGGATGGTTTAGTGGTGTTGATGAGGGTGAGTGAGGTAAAGAGAGGGAGGGGGACAGGTAAAAGAAGGATGACCAAGACGGTTTGGTGTGTGTGGTATGTAAAGGTACAAAAAGCTTCCGAAAACTTAACCCAAGTGTGAACTTAAACAAACCTAATCGATCATCCACACACAAAGTCATTCAAACTTTAGGAGTTGGTAAAAATATTCCATTGTGCCCATCTCAGAAAGGGGAAGCCTTTGGCACTCTTGGGTCCACCTCTCAAAGAAACACACAAAAACAAAAGCACTCCTTTTTTTTATTGGGATATTGATTTACTCATGTTGCACAGAAGACACATCTTGGCCATTTCTGTAGAGAATCTTTAATTTTCTTTTTCAATCATATATTTACATTATAGTCAAAGTTGATTTTCTATTTTGTTTTGTCTTTGTAGCTTCACACCCTTGTTCCAATAGTCAGTCATTCTGACTTTTTATATTTTCACTCTCATTGGTTATAACAAAACAAACATTCAGCTATTAAAACATATCACAAAGATTGAAAAAAAGACTTCAAACTCTCAACTCCTGGTTCATCATCTCTTTTCCTCAAAAGAGAAGCGATTCTATTGAAGATCAATTTGCTAAACTGTAATTCTTCATTTCTTCCTCTGCTCCTTAACTGTTAATGCGATCGTATCACCACTTTTCAAGTTTAATGAAGCTAATGTAACTTGTACAGGTAAGATTTTATTATTTAACCTTAATTGTTGTCTACCAGTAGGTATACCTTTCGAAGCCTGACCAAAACCGTTAAAAAATAAATAAAAAAGTGAGACATTAAACTCTGATGATAAGAAGAACAAAAATCAAAAGACAAGATTGGCTTACCGAAAGCTTATCTCTGAGTACACCAACCAAGAGTGTGATAGGTAATTCCTCAAGAATGATCTCTGTTCCATCGCATCCCCATTCAGGTTTATCATTATAAATAGGTAATTTGATGGTAATTGAAATAGGTTCAGGATGCATTTCTATCCACTGTTCTTCAGTAAAAAGTTCTTCAACTTTTTGTCGTTTAGCTACTGGTTCATCTTCTGTTAACGTTGGTTCAGGTAGAGGTCTCGTCGTACCTGTGATATTATCAATAGCTATTTGAGCTTCTAATGGGGTTAGTGTAGGACCTGGTATACCGGCTCCAAAATCAGGTACATTAGGTCGACCGGGTAGACCTACGACAGGTGCTGGTACAGAGGGTGGTGGGATACCAGCGGGGATTATACCGTTCGCACCTGTTTCGTCCGTAGAGGTTGGGGCGAGCACAGGCGGGGGTACACCAAGAGCATGAGGTGGGGGACCACCAAGAACGTGAGGGGGAGGCGCGCCGAGGACATGAGGTGGTGGGGGGATGCCTCCTGAGATCATCGCTGCCCGGCCAGGATCGATGAGAGGTGGGCGTGCCGAGAGAGGCTGAGGAGCAGCAGATAGAGTGGCACCTCCCCCAAATGACGGTTGTTGATGGGCAGGGATTGGCTCACCTGAGCCAGTGAGACCGTTGGTGATGTTTTGAATGTGTTGTTGGATCTGTTGCTGTTGAAGAGCGAGCTGCTGTTGCTGCTGGATCAAAGCTTGGTTGGGCTGCTGGGGTGGAGGCGGAGGCGGCATGGCACCAGGAAGGGGACCGATCTGTGGCCCAGAGTGAATCGACTCGCCCGTGAGACCTTTCGATCGATGAAGCGCCTGGATCTGCTCATCGAGGTTAGCTCCTGTCTGATAAATGTTGGTGATCCGTTCACCGGTGTTGATATGACCGTCCCATGTATATTTCTCTTTTGCGAGCTGCTTGAGTTTCTTCTGTTCAGCTTCACGTCGCTGCTTCTCTTCTTCTGTCACATTCTCCTCAAAGATATCTAATCGAGACTTGGCCAAGTCTCGAAGGGAGGACGAAACATCGGAACCAAGCGTAAGCATATTCGAAGAGCTTCGATTCAGTTCAGTCTTCTGTTTCTTCTCCTTCCATCGAGGGTCCAAGAGCTCGATCCGAACGTGCTCCGAGATTTCGTTGACATTGATCTGTTGACCACAGATCTGACAGAGCGTGGTGATCACCTTCGCGTTTTGGGCTTGCTGCTGAGCTGTCTGAAGCTGTTTGTTCTTTGGTACGTAATCCTTCCGGATCTTCATTCCTGTCGTGTTAAGCTTCTTAATCTCTGCTACTGGTTTGTTATCGGCTTTGTGATCCTCCTCCTCTTCCCCTTCTTGCCCATTTGCTTGAGCTTCAGCCGCTGCCTGTGCCTTAGCTTCCTCAGCTGATCGCTTCGCCTCTGCAAGCATCTCGTTAGCCTCTTGCTCATTCGCCGCGCTTGACCCATTCAATTGCTCCTCGTCGATCGTTCCCAAGTCCTTGCCCTCCATCACCATTGCTGCCATCTTTTTCTGTGCGATCGTCATATTTTCTACTTCACTGATACTCATCGGCGGCGGAAGATCGATCACCTCATCCGACTCTGTGAACTCGACCGTGCTCACAACAATAAAATCTTCCCAATCGATCTCGTTGAACTCTCGCTTCTCCTTCTCCTCCTCGCTCGTCTTCTTCTTTAGCTCCAGACCTTTGTAGCGCTCCCACTTGATCCGGCTCTCAACCTCTGTTTGAACCTCTCGCTTTCCAACAATTGTGCGCTGTTTGCGAACTTCGGCCGCTTCCGAGACACTTAAAGCCTCTCCGTCTAGAGCCTTTCCGCCAGCAAGCCGTTCGAGGCGTTCGATAGACTCGGGCGTGGGTATTAACACTCGCGTATACTGCTCGACGAGCCGATTAAAGAATCCGAACAGCGAGTGCGCCGGCCTTAGGAAATCAAATTGATAATTCCTACTCTCACGCGCACCGAGGTCTGAGACGAACTTGCGACCGAGCCTAGCTGTAAAGAGCGCAGTGAGTTTGATGATCTCAAGATCGACCGAGTTGATCTTGGGCATCTGTCCAGGCTCGATCAAGAACTGAAGCGACGTAGGTTCGGGTGGCTTGTCAGGGTCTGATTCTGCGGGAGCGGATGATGAGGCGCCATTAGGAGCTGTTGTCGAAGGCTGAGGGACGATCGCCGTGCCGCTCTTAATGCTTTGTATCTGATGGCGATAGTAAGCATGGTAGGCGTCATCGGGATTGAGGAACGAGAACCGATCATCAGACTTTTCTCGCTGACGGATTTTATCCTCAACTGAATGTCAACCAAAAAACCGCTTTCAGTCACTGATCATTCTAAAACCATTTTTTTTTCTTGAGGAGTCACGAAACTTTGAGCTCACAAAGTTGAGGGTTGGAATTCTTGGCAATGAACCCCGCTGTCTTATCGACAATGGCTGAAAGGCAGGAAAAAGAAAGGATCAGAGAGCTTGAAAATTGAGGCGTGTGTTGTTACTGAGAACTATCCGACTGACTTCTGATCTCGGGTGGAGGGTAGATCAAGCCTTCGAGGTATTTATCAGATTCGATGAGCTCGTTAGGCGCTTGATCGGCTTCCTCTACTTCGGGCGCGGCAGTGGTTTCGACCTCCATCTCGGGGGTGGGTTTAGGATCGGATGTGTCATTTGTGGTGGCATGTTCACTGAGCGGTTGGTCATCCTGACTTGTGGTCTCGTTGGATTGGTCCATGGTCGTGTCGTGTTGGTTGAAATTGTTTTAATGTTTGGGCTTGAAGCGGTCACCTGCACGAGGTTCTTTCAGTGGCTTGATTTTGGACATCTCTGTGACAGGCTCGTGATCGTGCGTCAGATGGGCTTATGATGGCTTATGATACAGGTAGTACCGTGTCCCTCGGTACTTGCGACTCGTTACAGCTTAAAACTGGAGCATGCATGCTTACAGAAGGGCGTGCAAGGGACAAAGTGGCTTTCAAATAAAGAGATGAGAAAATTCCCAAAAATTTAGGCGAGCTTGGTGACATCCTGCACCAGCTTCCCGGAGCTTTGGTCATATTATCTTCTATGTGACCAGTGCCGTCACACAGTAGATTTTGCAAACATGCTCTGTATGTTACGAAATCTACAGCATGAGGGCTTTCAAAACCTGCAAAAAAAAAAAAATCCCAAAGATCAGGGAAGGTCTTTTAAATATAAACAGTCTTCCTTGAACTTTTTAAAAAGTTTTTTTATTTGAAAATAGCAGGTACCAAATATATAACTCCTTAGTACATGAGAAGAAAATCTTTGTTTGATGGAATGACCAACTGAGAACCAAGTTTTAGACTTGATACACAAGTTTTTGGAAACATAGATTAGGAAACACTATATACTCCCAAAGAATTCAGTTTCGTAGTACTACAAAACTTTAAGAAATGAATCAATAGCTTCTCTATTTAAATTTTCTCTTTCTCATGCATTTTTTTTTTTCAAACCACAAAAGAGTGGTCTCTATAGCAAATTTAATCTTTCTGATGTGTTTTTTTGAGTCATTTTGGGTCAATGCACGTCTCATTATCCAAATAGTGCTCCTGCCTTGCTGCTGAGTGCCAATTTGAGATCCAAATTTTTACAAGTACTTTAAATTGCCACCCGCGCACACAGTCTCCGTGGCGCAATTGGTTAGCGCGTCTGACTGTTATTTGGCTTCATCAGGAGGTTGACAGTTCAATCCTGTCCGGGGACGTTCCTTTTGTCACTCATTTTTGTACTTGATTACAAAGAAATCATGTTTTGCTCTGTCCTGCACTAACCTCAAGGTAACTAGACAAGGCATCCTTGAGTTGGGGTTTTTGTTATGTCAGGGTCTCCTTGCGAAATTTTACTTACAGGAGCAAAATCAGAAGGTGAAATGAAGGGGTTTCAGTGCCTTTTGTCATTGAGCCTCAAAATTGGGTTTTCAAAGGGTAGCAGCTACACTACCAAGAGCCTGTAATTTGTGGTAGGTTCATCCATCACTGTGGTGCCGCTCACCCTGCTAGATCATTACAGAAAGCCAAATAAATGACATGGTTTAAAACAACAGGCTCTTGAGTGGGAATCCTGTATATATATATGTTAGTGAGAAATCCACAGATAGTCAGGATACTTGTCTGAGTTCGGCCAATGACAGGTGTATGACGCGCATTCCTATCAAATCCAACCCTATCATGACAAAACCAATGGAGGAGTTCTTGGGTCAAACCTTTTTTTTATCTCTACAATAGTTTCCATCGATCGTGAACTTGGACCTCTATCGCTTAAGGTGTGGCACAGGTCTATGTAGACGCGGCAATGCAGAGCTGCCTACCTGATCAGACTATACAGGAGCTTCCGCGATTAGATATGTGGCAGAGCAGCCATACTTCAAAGTTCTGGAAAATTATACGAACTTTTACGAAGTAAAAGTTTGTACACCATTATTGCATTCGTTGGTTACATCGGTTTTTGCACTGCATCCCTGGAAGGACACTCGCATAAGAGAATTGGTTTTTGTGGATCCATAGCCCCGTTAGCTTGTCAGATTGACCTGTTGAGGAAGGACCACAATTAACCTGGCAGGATTTCCACCTGCACCACAGCTTGCACAAGGTAACAGTCTCACAAGGAATTAGGGACAGTTCAAAGGTCTTCTTCATATGTAAAATTGATAACATAGCGAAACTCATACATCACCTTTTTTTCCTCCCCAGGAACAATCGTGCAAACCTCGTAAGCTAAGGGCTTCATAAATGAATAGGCTGGGACTTGTGTGGAATGTTTTCATAATCCATGCAAAGAAGAAGAGCTATAAAAGCGGAATTTCATTTTGTGTTTTTTCTATGCAAAAGTTTCTCTAATTTTTCAAAAAAATTCCTTGAATATTTTTTCTAAGGATCAAGCAAAGAATGTTAGGACTTTAAAAAAAAAAAATCCAACGTGATCTTCCTGTATCTTAACAATTCCCTTCAGCTGTTACAATGTGACGTGACACGATTTCCACATTTGGAATTGTAACTGGTTCACCTTCTAAACAAGTAACTCTAATAGCAGGTTGTTCTACTACAGATGCTACAAGTTGTCCTTTTGGAAATTCCCAATAGTTATACTTTGTCCTACTTGTAGAAATCCAAATTCCTTCAACGTTTACTTCAACTTTTATCACAGGGCTAAAAGTATTTGTAACTTGTAATGAGAGATGCCATCTAGATGCACCATCTTTACTAATTATCATCATATTAGAAGTCTTTGGAAGTGGACATTCTACTACTTTCCTGTAAATATCAGAAAATTCAAATCCAGAGAGATGTTAGAATTTTTACTATAATAGAATGGTAAACGCGTCAAAGGTTTTTTTATTATACCAATCAAAATGTGATAATCCCACACGACCAGGCTCGTTACCCATAAGCGCATTGTAAAGGTCCGGCGACATGTCTAATCCATTGGTAGGGCACTATTTCGATCAATACCACACCAGAGAAATGACCTTTAGCTACTTTGAGAACAAAAAAAAAAGGGACAGGCTGAAATGATAATAAAGTAGTATACG
Source organism: Cronartium ribicola 11-2 (assembly GCA_000500245.1). Taxonomy (NCBI): domain Eukaryota; kingdom Fungi; phylum Basidiomycota; class Pucciniomycetes; order Pucciniales; family Coleosporiaceae; genus Cronartium; species Cronartium ribicola. The sequence goes on from KI568503.1 coordinate 7,839, forward strand.
TACATCCGGACATTCACTGTTGACAATTGCAATTGCTGACGGAGACTTCTTGCCAGATGGTGTGACTAAAAGACATGCGCCACAATATGTAGCTAATCCATAAAGATTGGTCGCCAATGCAAGGTATGGTAAACCTTCAGGTTGAGGCCAATCTTGAAAAAGACAACTTGAGATCAAAAAAAAAACAAAAAAAACAACAACAATTGAAATATGATGATGAGTAAATGAAGTATTCTGATTGTAGATCAGATTACGTACCCCTGAACCCATGTTGCTCCATTCCAAAAAGTTCCTTGCGAATCCGAATACATCTTTCCTTCAACTGGTCCAGCCAAATCCCGAGTTTTTAAAGTGTTAGTGAAGGACTTCGTAGATGAGGATTTATCAGCAGGAATAGCTGATGAGCTTTTCAACATCATAATATAAACCGCGACTAGCGCAGAACTACTGATTGTGAGTTTCATGTTGAGCTCAAAATTGATTTGAGAAAAGTGAAAGACGTTAAGAGTCGAGCAAGATTGAGGGTTTCAAATTGCTTAAAATGAAATAGATCAAGAAACCCTATCAAAGGGTATAAAAAATTGAAAGTAAGATATGGTTAGAAGTAAACTTGATATCAATCAAAGTTCCAAGACTGAAGGTTTTTGTTGACGGATGAGAAGATTCGGCTTGTGCTCGATAATATGTATGTAAGGGGTCACATCCAACACTCTGAATACTCTCAGGGAAAGGCTAAGAATGTGAATTTTCAATGGAACAGAAGCAATTTGAGGGTCTTTAAATTGCGCTGTTGTCACCAGGCTACGGTGGCGTAAGTCCATACATTTGGGACACGCCTAAAATAGGTTACAGGGGGGCATGGAGAAATGAAAACTTCTCATGCCTTCCAACCTGAATCTTTCTCACCTTCCTTGATCACATTCCGCGTAAGTAAGTCACCGATCTCAATCATACTCGAACATGAAAATCCAAGACTTGACCATCAAACCGTACCTGGACACTTCGTTTCCTCATCAACATTCGTAAAAAACACACACACACAACATGCTACGATGCCTTACGACCAAAACCACTACGACCACTCGATCACCGATGAGGATGGCAAGCACCTCCTCAATTTACCCAAGCGGTCAATTTCCATTCTTTTTAACTAGAACACAATCAGAACAACTTTAACTGAATTTGGATCTCTTTTAGGTCTTTATCCCATTTGATTCAGTCCTTTTGACTTACGTCATTACCTTTTCCGTAGAGAACCAAAAGTAAGTCACTCATTAATATAAACCATTTATTCAAAAAAACTGATCAAAAATTCATTATAGACTATTCTTAATCAAATTCAAAAAAATATTCAACAAAAAGAAGAAATTTCAAATATAAAAATTAAAAGTTTATTTCCTCGTTATATTGATGGTGGTGCTATAATTGAATTGGAAAATTCAATTATAAAAGATGATCAAGATGATAAAAAAAGAATTTCAACTTTTAAATTTATTAGAAAATTTTGATAGGGTTGAAAATCCATACCTTGGTAGATGGGGGGAGGTGTTAAGTGTCAAGCTTTTATTGTTAAATTTTTGTCATGTTTTTTGTTTTTTTAAATTTATATCTGTCTATGTATTCTGTACAGTTGAGGGTTCTCATTGACTTTTTTTTTCTAAAAAAAAATAGGGAAACCTTGGTTGGAGGTATGTCAATTGTTCTCACCTTTGACTTGTATTAAACATAAAAATGAATTGAAAAAAATGAATCTAATGAATGAGGAACTTTATTCTATATCATTCTATTACTTTCTCCTTCATTTCATTCCAATTGAAAAAAAAAAAAAAACTTATTTAGGATTTAGATCATTTTCCAAATCGGACTATTCATATCAAATTTGAGCAAGGACCAAAATGATCACAAGAAGATTTATATAATTAAATTAGACCTGTAAGTATGTACCATGTTTTTTTTTGAAAAAAATAATAATAATCAAAACCAAACATATATTATACTGATGTTTTCTTTTTTTTGAATAGTTTGGTAGAATAAAATCAAATGAAATTTTACATTCAAAAGAATCAACCAATAAGATAGCTAAAATAACATTAGAGAGAATAAGAACTGCTACTACTATTTGTAATTGTTCACATGGTTACAAATATACTTTAACTGTTTTATGTATATTTTATGTGTAAGTAATTTTTAAACAAAGGCACTTTTCTAGATATTTTAATTTTAATTTTAATTTTTTTGTGAATTCAGGCCAAGAATTAAATCAAACACATTTAAGAATTGGATCACTTCTCATCCACATATATTTTTGCATTTTTTAATTTTATTATTAGGTTGTATTATTTATACTTTTTTTATTGAATCTAAATTGTAAAAATTTTGGCTCAGATGTGATGTTGAGTGTGCAAGCAATCGGAAAGCTGACAAAGTACGGTGGATGCATTCTTTGTATTGAAACCTTGAGCTTGTTTTGATGCAAAGTTCAAGTGAGATAAGGGTGTTGGTGTGTCATTAGAGTGAAATGGATGTGTGGATGATGATCATTATCTGTGGGTGATTTTTTTTTCCGCTGTGCAGTGGGATTTGCATGGCTAAAAGGTAGGGATGCTACCCTAGCCCTCAAACCTCAATCTACCTTGAGGTAATGAACCTCGAGGGTCTTGGTTTTGAGGTTCGAGGTTTCAAACCTCAACCACTTACTGCTGTTTCGAAAACAAATGTCCCTCATCTGATTTTTTTCTTTTTCTTTTTTTTCATTCCCACAGGTCATTATCCGCACCCAATTTGGACCTACATGGCAAGCATCAAATTAACAGCTAGCCATCCCATCCTCCTTTTATGGCACACCTACACTCACATTCACATCCATCCGCCACATCCTTCTCAACCTCCTACAACTCCTCTGACACCAAACAATGGTAAGATACACCACTGATATCAATGTACAGGCTGTCACTCTGTTGCATGAAGGTTTGTCTCAAGTGGCTCTCAACCGTCATCTGTGATCTGTTGTCTGCTTGAGAACCATCACTGGCTGGAAATAATTGTACAAATCAACACTAGGTGTCATTCAAAGTGCGCACACATACCAGAAACGTGGATGGCCTCTGGATTTCACAGGTGAAGAATACAAGTTCATGGCTGACCTGATTGAGGCCCACCCAAAACCTTATCTGGACGGAATTTGTGGCAGCATGTACAATGAAACTGGGGTCTTTGTTTCTTTGTCAACTATTGCTACACTCTATCTACCCCACTTCACCATGAGAGTTCAATGGCAAGAGATTAAATCTTGATTTGATTTCTGAAGATTCACACTCTTTCTTTACTTACAACCAGTCTCATAATCTCTGGTTTTTCATATCACTCTCATCTTTGTATGTATTTTGAATCCTCAATCATTACACAGCATATTTTCTTGTGTACTCAGAGAG
>KI568504.1:4134-18099 GCA_000500245.1 Cronartium ribicola 11-2
AAAAAAAAAAAAAAAAAAGGACCGTTTAGATCATCTTCATCCAATCAATTCTTAATTCTGAGTCAGTATCTAATTTTACTTACTGATGACATCTTCTCATCATGATACAACCCATCGCAATTAAAGGCGTAGTCGCAAATCCAAACTCTTCAGCTCCAAGTAAAGCCGCAATAGCTACATCTCGTCCAGTTCGAATTTGACCATCCGTTTGTAAACAAACTCTACCCCTGAGATCATTCAATACTAACGTTTGATGAGTCTCAGCTAATCCTAACTCCCATGGTAAACCAGCATATTTAATTCCAGTCCAACGTGAAGCGCCAGTACCACCATCATGACCTGAAATCAGTATATGATCAGCTTTGGCTTTAGCTACACCAGATGCAACGATACCAACTCCGACTTCTGAAACCAATTTAACTGAAACTCTCGCTCTAGGATTAGAGCATTTTAAATCATAAATTAATTGTTTTAAATCTTCTATAGAATAAATATCATGATGTGGTGGTGGTGAAATTAATCCTACACCAGCAGTTGAATGTCGAGTCTTGGCAATCGATTCAGATACTTTATGACCTGGTAATTCACCTCCTTCTCCAGGTTTAGCTCCTTGTGCCATCTTAATTTGAACTGATATTAGAACCGTAAAAAGTGGATAAGTTGATTGCGTGATCAAGAGGAAGACTCGATATATATATATAAATACAAAAATTCACTTACGTTCATCACTGTCAGCTAAATAATATGAGGTCACCCCAAACCGACCTGAAGCAACTTGCTTGATAGCCGATCGCATCGTGTCACCATTATCCATGACCTTTGATCGTTCGGCGTCTTCACCGCCTTCTCCCGTATTAGACTTGCCACCTAATCGATTCATCGCCACCGCCAAAGCGCTATGTGCCTCCATCGAGATCGATCCGTAAGACATGGCACCCGTACAGAATCGGCGAACGATCTCGTGCCATGGCTCAACTTGATCAATCGGGATCGGCTCCGCGGCCGTGAAATCAAACTCGAGCAGACCCCTTAACGTCACCGCTTGAACTTGTTTGCGCGCGTTGAGACTGTAAGCGTCGTAGGCTGACTGACTCTTCGATCGCACCGCTTCCTGTAAGTTGGCAATTGATGCAGGGTCGTTGATGTGAGCCTCGCCACCGTCGCGCCAATGATACTCTCCCGATTCCGGAAGACCGGGTGGGAGGACGGTCTCCCGAGACGGATAACCACGTTCATGGTATTCGAACGCATCCATAGCCAGGAGCTCAAAGGTCGTACCCTGAATCCGACTAGCTGTACCAACGAAGCAGCGTTCAATCACGGACTCGTGCAAGCCGAGTGCCTCAAAGATCTGCGCTCCCTTGTAGCTCTGAAGAGTTGATATGCCCATCTTGGACATAACCTTTAGGATTCCGTTGTCAGTCGCATGTCGGTAGTTCTCGATGAGCTCATTAGGTTTCAAGTCGGCTTTGACAAGTCCTTCGCGATCAAGCTTGAGGATGGCTTCCATGACCAGGTAAGGACAAACTCCATCAGCTCCATAGCCCACGAGCACACACAAGTGATGAACCTCTCGGGCCTCGCCAGTCTCGACCAGCAGCGCAATCTTAGTTCGGTCCTTAGTACGGAGTAAGTGATGATGAACGGCTCCGGTCGCAGCTAAGGCGGAGACGGCAACCCGGTTGGCGCATACCGCTCGATCAGAAAGGATGATCACCCGACATTTCTGCGCTACCGCCTCAGAGACTTTCGCACATACTCGATCTAGCGTACGTTGATAACCGGGTAGGCCTTCCTTTTTGTCAAAGGTAATGTCAATGACTGAAGCGGACCAGGCGGGGTAAACGGAGGCGATATTCTGAAGCGCGTAGAGTTCTTCAGGACTGAGGATTGGACTGGGAAGGACAAGCCTACCGGCCTGAGACTCTTCAATAGCCAATAAATTACCTTCGGCGCCTACATAGCACTCGAGTGACATCACAATCGATTCTCGAATCGGGTCAATGGGTGGGTTGGTGACTTGAGCAAACAGTTGTCTGAAATAATCGTAGATCAACCGAGGTTGAAGAGCCATACAAGCCAGCGGAGCATCGTTACCCTACAAAATCCGAGTCATCTCAGTTTTGAATGTGAGGTGTGTCACATGATCAAGAGAAAGTGATTAGAAACCGACCATAGATCCTAAAGCTTCCTTGCCATCTGACACCATTGGTCTCATCAATAGATCCAGTTGTTCAAAAGTGTACCCAAACGCGAGTAGGCGGGGGTCCTCCGAGATTCGAGTGTCATCGAGCACAATTGAGGACCCAGTGAGGCTGGGTCCACCTTGACGAGAAATGATTTGAGGTAATTGGAGCATTTGAGACTCGACCCATTGTCCAAAAGGTCGTTTAGCAGCAGTCACTCGCTTTAGTTCACGATCGTCCACAATTCGACCCTCTAACGTATCCACGAGAAGCATTCGACCAGGTTGAAGGCGACCTTTACGAGTGATCCTAACCGGATCTATCGGGATCGTACCAACCTCTGAACCACAAATCATAATATTTTCATCAGTAGTAATCCATCTACAAGGTCTTAAACCATTCCTATCTAAATTGGCACCACAATAACGACCGTCGGAAAACGCGAAAAGAGCAGGTCCATCCCAAGGTTCCATCACACAAGCTGCCCATTGGTAAAAGCCAAGCTTGTCTGCATCCATATTTGGGTTCGTCTGCCAAGCCTCGGGTACGAGCATCATGATCGCCTCACTGTGGGGAAAAATTGTGAAAGAATTTAAATGTCAAAGTCAGATCATTTTCTCACCCCCTCCCCCCCTTTCAAATTCACATCTTCACTATTCATCTTGAATATCTGGATCATCTCCTCTTCGCAGGCATACATGAAGAAAAAAAAAATCTTGCCAATCTCTTCGAAAGTAGAATCGGTAAAACGAAACCTTTCCTCAAATTCAAAAAAAAAAGAGTCCAAAAGAAATAAAAAGAGAAAACAAACTTGATATAAAACAGAAATTTAAAAACAAAAAAATTAGGATAAGATCACTTACGGTAAACTCATTACACCATTTACGACCAAAAGTTCTAAAACGTTATCAAATGCAGCTGAATCTGAACCACCTGGTTCTACTATAGGATATAATAATTCAAGTTCATCACCAAATCGATCTGATTCCAAATTTCCCTCACGAGCTCTCATCCAATTTTTGTTTCCTCGTACCGTGTTGATTTCACCTAAATTTTTTTTTTTTTTTTTGAAAACCATTCAAGGTTCGTTGATTTTTTTTTAAAAAAGAGACGGTGGACAAAAGGGGAGTGGGAGATTTTTGATTGTTTCAAAAAAAAAAAAAAAGGATGGTACGAAGGAATTGAAACATAAATAGATCAAACGAAAAAAAACAGCAACAAAGTCGAAAGAAAACAAAGATTGGAATGTCATAAACGTAAATGAAGCAAAGACGACGAAAAATGGATACAAAGGGTTTGTTTGTTTGTTTTTAAAAAAAGGGTGATGATTGAAGAGAATGGTTTGGGAGGGGAAGGTGGGAGTAAAGAACGCATTTCATTAGATTATCAAATAAAAGTTATACTTCAAAGAGATGGGAAAAGGAGAGGTAAATGAACTCCTGACAAAGATCATACGTTACAGGAAAGGTATCAAGGGTAAACTTTATTGATAGAAAGCAATGTCTCTCTCAAAGCAGAAGACTACCCCATCTACCACACTAAGAGACATGGAAAGAGAAAAAAGAAGAAAAGCATTTAAGAGATAATATAAAGAGTGAATTGAGCCTGACCATTGTGAGCTGCCCATCTCATGGGTTGAGCACGATCCCAAGATGGAAAGGTATTAGTCGAGAAACGCGAGTGAACCATACAAAAGTGAGCAGCGAAGAGTACGTGGTTGAGATCGAAGAAGTAATCGTAAACTTGACGAGGGCTAAGTTGACCTTTATAAACGATAACTTTGTTAGAGAGCGAACAAATGTAAAACCATTTAGCAAGACCTATGGAATGAGTCGCATGTTTCCTTAGTACGTAGAGTTGTCTTTCAAAGTATTGATTATCAAAGTTAGAGGATCCGTTGGTAATCGTATCCGAACTCGAGTTGTGACCACTGAGGACCACAAAAGGTTGAAGTACCAATGGCTCTCGACTAAGGGCAGCAGGTCCAAGGATTGAATTATCACGTGGTACTTCACGCCATGCTAGTACGCGTAAGTTGAGTGAGTCGGCAATACCTTCAAAGGTCTTCTTCTCACTCGCTAAGGCCTCGGGAGCGTCAGGCTTGAAGAACACATTACCAACAGCATAATGACCCGGTGAAGGTAATTTGAAACCGAGTAAGTTTGCCTCATGCTCGAAAAATTCATGCGGGATCGAGCACATTAACCCGGCCCCGTCTCCGTCTCGAGTATCGGCACCAGTAGCACCTCGATGAGTCATATTGCACAGTAAGCCACGTGCATCCGACACGATCCGATGGCTAGGTTCGCCTTGCATTTGACAAACAAATCCCACCCCACAGGCGTCCTTTTCTTGATCAGGGTCGTAGAGACCCTGAGCTGCTGGTAAAGCGCCAGCCCAATGAGAATTAGATCGTATCACATCTTCGGCGGCTTGAATTCCAACAGATGGGTTAATGTCCAATCGAAATTCGTCTTCAGCATTGGTCAAGAGTGCTCGATCTTTGGTGAATGTATGTTGATGATCCTCGGTTTGTTCGTTATCAGCGAAGCAAGCAACGGGATCTGGGTTTGCGAAATGGACAGCTTTGGTCATGTTTTTTAGGTAGGTTGTTGTTGTGATTGTCCTGTTAACAGTTGATGTGTATGCAGGGTTTTTGCGGATGTGTGAGATTTTTAGATGCACTCAAGTTTCGCAGTGAACCGATGAGCGTGGTTGAGAGTTATGTAGATGACGGCGGTCAAGTGCGAAAAAAAAAAAGGTTGAAGATGAAGGAAGAAGGCAGGGAAAGAAGTGTTATCTAAGTGAAAATTCGAAGCTAACTAATATAACAGTTAGATATGGTACGAGGGGGATGAGGTAGTCAGAAGTCGGAAGGGATGAGACGTCGACCCCAGAAGTCAAGTTTGATGAGAGCTGCTTTTGGTCTTGTTCTGGTTTTGAAGCTGATGGGTTGAATTTCTGTCGGGGGTTTTCGGATGGCAAGTTCGGTTTGAAGTTGTAAATAGTTTTTTATGGAGTCAAAGACTGTTTGTTTCACGATCAAATATGGGTGGGAGGCTGAGCTGGCAGGTTGAGCGAGACTTGGTCAAGTGCGACTGACTGACTGAAAAAAATTGGTAAGAGAGCTCAGTTGAAATTTGGGTCCGATTAAAAATCAAACCAACCGGTCGGGACGCGGTACATACTGTACTGTACGGTACTGTGATGGATAACCGGTCTTGGGTTTCAAAACCTCTTAGGGTTCGATACATTTTACATGCAGCCCAGCTGCATACCGTGGGGTTTTAGTCATCGTTTTGGCCCTCATTAAGTACGTAGCGTATCCCATGACTCTGATGCATTTTGTTTTTTTTCTGAGGGTCCCCCAAGCAGGCCCGAACGTTGAAACCGATCTCGACTGATTTCACGTCCCCCCCCNTTGCAAGTCCAGATCGGGAAACGGAACCCAACCGAAGTCGACAAGACAAAGAAAAAGAAGGAGGAAGCCTCTCTCCATCACAACACATCCGACTCGCTGCGTGACGATCTGACTTCAACCTCGCACTCCAAGCTTATCTACATGGTACATACCTCTGCCTCACCAAACAAACCCCAACATCCCTCCTTGCAATCCCAATCGCCCTCAAGACGTGTCGCCTCGACCTCTATCGGACATTGAATCTCAGCGGAAATATGACCCGGTCAAATGGCTGATATAGGCCACATCCTGCAACAGTGCATGCCAAGACCAGACGGATTGGCTTGACCCTTCTTCAAATTACTCAAACTGGTGGTCTGAATGCCTTTTCACTCGGACCGTCCGACTGCATCAATCTTTGCAGGTCAATTTGGTTGACTTCTGATGATGTATCGATTACTTTGAAAATACGTAATGTAACTTGCATGATCAGTAAATGCTGCGCGAGAGGAAGGGGACGGATCACTTATCAAGATATTTGAAAAAAAAAAAAAAAAAAAAATCTCCGAACACTGTAATCAAGTCACAGTGACAACTAAGATCAATGTCTTACAGCAGGCCCCTCCTTAACCTGGCTCCCGAATGTCTAGTAATACCTCCATCCAATACGACATGAATGCTAGTTGGATGGTCACCGCTTGCCATATATACATACTGGGATTCGCACAATCTGACTTGACATTGCTTGCATGTTTCAGCTTTCATGTGAGACCGCTTTAAATCGCGCAAGGCGTTCAGTAAGGCTTCGACGTCATTCAACTCTTATGATATGGATCAAGTTCACAACATTCGGAGGTTTCAAACAAGATTTGGAACGTATTTCTTGACCCGTTTTGATCCGTCAAAAGGTTTAATAAGTATATCTGTACCACATGAAGAGCTTGAAATGAATTTACTCTGAACATGAGATAAATCATGATGAAGCATGAACAGGCCTTTAAAAAAAACCCCAAACATGGAAGATCCTTTTAGGATTCTGGTGAATCAACATCATATGTGATAGGTCACTCAAGGTTCATAATGGTAAAAAAGATGAAAAATCTGTTGTCTGGAGATGGACTATCAAATGACCTAAAACAGTAGGACATACTTTATTATCTCTCTAACTTGGGAACAGAAAAAAGAGATGTGTTGTGAATCCACTTTTTCTTTCTTTCTTTCTTTTTTTGTTGAGAAACCTTTGAAAATAACATACTTATTGTTTCATTGGAAACCAGAAGTATTACTGTAATTGAAATTGAAGTGGTATACTCATTCACACGAAATCTTCACTTTGTTTCACTTCAACTACTCAAGATTTCAGCATGAAGTAGGTTGACTTTGAACGAGCTTATTCAAATCTCAGTGTTTTGATCAAAGCTGAACATAGTCAGTGCCACTGCACTTTCAGCATACTTGCATTTTATGGAGGCATGCTATGTGACATAGCATGTCAGCCCTGAGTAAGAACAGCACACTAATTAGCTTGCTTACCATAGGCTATCAAACCGACCACTGCATGGCTCCTATCCTGAGCCTTTTGGAGATACAGAAGCTGTGAAGTTATCATAGCAGTTTAATCATAAGCCGCTAAGCTCTATGTGTTTAAATGGTACACATGCCAGTCTTTGGAGCATAGGCAAGTACTGGGTTATACTACTAAAAAATAAAATAAAATGCCATTATCCAACCACTACCTTTGAGCATTGACTGTCCAATATTAAGAAAGGCTAAATAAAGATGAACCCTGTATGAACATTTTTGTTCTAAAAGAAGCAGCTAACTGGTGACTTTATGAAAATATATAGAGATATTGGGAACAGGTAGTGGCACGTGAAATGTGTGCGTATGAAGACCTGATAAATAAGTGCGAAATAAGTATGTGGTACGTGACCTCTGTCCGTCTCTCAACAGTAAGGCTGACCTGATACGGGGTACGGCAATTGGGATACGAGAGAATGGAATAAAGGCACAGTGAGTATTGATCTTAGGAACTGAACACGAACTGAATAATAATCAATGATACCGACATCAAACCACTGTAGACTCTAACCAATATCAGAAAGAAGGTAGAAAAAGAAACGGATGAAGAAGAGAAGTGGGTATTACGTACGATCTGTTTCCCAAGATGGGGAAAGAGATGTATGTACTTGGGTCTAACTCGTCCCTATATAAGTAATTCAACCATTTTGATCCGTTGGGGATGTTTGTCTTAGACGCTGTACGTGGCTTACCCTCATCCATTCATCTCTTCTAACTGTACTAGCAATTCTTTCCGTCTGTTCATTTCTGTAACTATATACTCAACTCTTCATTCTAACTATATCCGCAACTTTTCATTTATACACTCCTCTAACTTTGCACGCAACTCTTCTCTTTCAATCTCTCATAACTATATGTATATCAACTCTTCCTGGATTATTATTATCATAACTGTTAACTAAATCAATTATGTCGATTGAATATTGACACTTTAGCTATTGGAACTAAGAGGAAACATTTGGTTCAACTCCAGAAGAATGTAGACTTTCTCCATCTTTCAAAGGCATGATACACTTGCACAATCTCAGGAAGTTGGGTAAAAGGAAACATTTGGACCAGGTACAGGAGATAGCCTGAGGCTTGAAACACTTCCAAGCAGCCAAACACTGGATGGCTCAAAGGTTTTTACATATCTGTATAATCTCTCCGTCCCTTTGATCCATCTAAAGGAAAATCATCGTTTTTTTACTAATCACCTATGAATCATTCTTTTTTTTTCAGTAAGGATTTGTAACTAGCCTTGGATTTTACTATCAGTTACATTTTTTTTTCATACTACTCATAGTGATTCTCAAGTCTGAGAATGTGGTTAAAGTGATTATATGTCCTTTTAAATGCCATCATCTCATGCAGTCATATCTGTGTTAGTTACTCTTTTCCAACTCTGTTCTTACTCCAAGAATTTTTGTTTTTTTTAGGATTTTCAGACTAGTTTAAGCAATTAGTGTTGACTCAATTGTAACACATAGGACTTGAATAAATTTAAACCTCCAGTTATCTGTTCATCCATTAAGGATTCATTAAAAAAAAAACCCAAACCCAAGAGGTAAGCTAGGTATCTCACCTCTCTTACAAAATTCAAGACACAACCTCTGAGATTATAGATTTATCATCTTGAATAAACAGCAAAGGGATTAAATACAACTTTTTGAGTAGACACTCAAAAAACACTTTGCTATTATTCCAGAAAGTCTTGCTAATGAGAAGACAGTTAAAAGAACTAAGATCCAAAAAAAAAAAAAAAGTAAAGCTCAACAATCTTTTTCAAAAAAAAAACCTGCCTTGTGGCTTATCAAGACATGATCTAACCATTATCAGAGTTACGCTAGATCATCATTGGTTTCTCTTGTGTTGTTTGAACATCAACCATTGAAACAATAAGGTACTCAATTGAATTCATGTACACTTTGATCTCAAAACATTTTGGCTTAAACAATAAAATTGAGTTTCCAGTAATCTTTTCAACCAAATTCCTTTGAGTTTGAACAACCTTCAGTCTACAGTTGAGTTTTTAATTCACCCTGCAACTTATCAGGGTATGAAGCCTTCATAGATCAGTGAGTAGGAAGCAGCTTTAGTCTCCCTGGCTACTCAAATTGTTTATAACCAGGTTGACATAGCATGTTTACATGTGATGCTATACACCGATTTCTAAAGCCTCCTTTACCTTGGGAAATTGGCCTATTGAATTTCATTTGGGCATGTTATGTCATATAACAGGCCTTGATTCAATACAAATATGTTGATGGTGATGATCCCTTGGAACAGTTGAGTTTGAACTTGAACCTTTTCAAACTTGAAAAAGGTTGTAGCAGTTTTTTTTTTTTTTTTTTTTTTTAAAAAAAAAAAGGAGGGCTTAAAGTCAAGTATTGAAATCTTTACTACAAGTTTGTTTGTTCCAACCTTACTTTGAATGTTGAGATTTGATCAAACTTTTTTTATTTTTTTATTTTTTTTACCAAAGTCCAGTCTACGTCTGATCAACCTTTGATGGTTCACAACTTTATGAACACTTTACAGATCTTTGGATAAATTTCAAAACAAATTTGAAAGAAATGTTCTGGTGTTTTCAGAGTATGCTCTCATGTTACATATATATATATATTACTGTTTATAGTCAGTTGAACCATGTACTGTAGCCATTACACCTTTTAGCCAGGTAGTCATCAAGGAGGGTGCATACCTCAGTGGCTAGAGCATCTCTCCTCATCAGGATTTTGAGTCCTGTGATACACCTCCTTTTTTGTTCCTGAAAACAACATGGATGATCTCCTGCCTCACACAGTCAGGAGAATCTCAGATGGTCATAGTACTTATAACAACAAGACATTTATCAAAGGTCAGGTAAATAGCCTTTTTGTGATATTGTGGGATTTTGAAGCCTAAAAAATTGCTTGTTTTGGTTCTACTTCTCTACAAGTTCACATCATCATCCTCCGTGGTACAAAGAGAACTTGTGTGTGCACTTGTCAACAAGCAACCTCAATAACAATGGGCATTGTGATCCTGGTTCTCTGTGAAAAATTCAATGGAAACCAAAACCATGTTAGGTGATATCCATTTTATCTGGTGTATTATCCTATTGCTACATGTTTTTTTTTTCCGCTGTACAACTTGGATGTTGTTGACAGATAGTACATATGTATTCTCCTGGAACCAAACTTAAAGCTTGTCCGTGCACTTCGACCCGAGAATTGGGTCCCCGGGCCACAACAATAAGTAAGTATTCGATTCGGGGCCAAGCTCCGAGGGCCACATGTATCAAAAAAATAAAAAAATAACGGCTCGCTCAGAAACATTTTCAAGAGAGAGTGTTCAAGGTTCGAATCGCATTCTGATCGTGCGCGCGGAAACAAACAAACTTTAAATTCAGCAATCGATTATGGCCAACCCCGCTTCTGGTTCGGGGTCCGAGAAGACTAACCACCGATTACCGGGTCAGGAGTTAACTGCCATCGAATGCCCATTGGTGATTAAGAAGACGACAGATCCAGAATCAGACTGGAAGCGACTGATCGATCGACTCGGAGGACCTGATACGCTCTCAGTTAAGCTCAAGGGTCAAAACCCAAATTATCCGATCGAACTTCAACTAGGCCCACGACCTTCTCATGTTCTTCATCCTATCCCAGGTGAATGGGTCCCTACCAATAATATATTACTCAAGGTGGTTAAGCGAAGGCGAAAGAAGCGAGATGGAGAGAGTGAAGCTGGTGATGGGATGCCCGATCAGTTGTTCAAGATTGAGCCTATCGGAATGATCTCGAATACTGTCCGATTCAGACGTATGTCCCTATCTCACTATCACGGTGGAGAATGTAGATGAGAATATCATGCTTATTCTCATATTTTCAATGAATGAAGATATGGCAGACTTTCAATATATCCCCGATGCTCAACATCCGATCAGCAAATTAGCAAATGATATGAAGCACTTGAACCGTATGTGCACTTGTCATAGCTCATTAACCCGGTTTTCTACTCAAAGTCAGAGTACTTTGATGTTTCATTTCATTCATCTGTCCTTTTACCTTCACAGCCGAAGGCGTCCTCAACTTCCGATTCAAACCTGAGACTGAGGATTATTCGCCCTCCCAAATTGGATTATTCCCTCCTCCGATCTTCAGTCGTTATGTAGTTCCCCAAATTTATCAGTTAAGTTTCTTTGCTCTGTCTGCAAACAGAAAAGTAAGAACTTTAGGCGAGGAGGAGCGTAAATGTATCTCAGGTATTCTAACCTTTTTGATGAAAATCGAACGAACAGGTATAAGCATCACTCGGCATCGGTGCTATCGAAGACAAGCGCTGGGACCGAGCGACTCGTCAACAAGGCTCGCTACACTTGTTCGACGCCTCAATCCATCACGTTTGAGAACCCTAATGTTAGTCGCCTCTTTTAGATCAACTGTATTTCCATAAAAGAAGATTCACATCACAGCTTGCGAAATGTTGAGCTCATTTCTTGTGATCGGACAGGTACCTCAAGCTGCTCTCCCAAGTCACTTGAAGATGAAACGACCCGAAGATGAAGCCTTGTATCAAAAAGCTTTGAGCGTAAGTGAAATTCCAAGGTGTCTAGATTATGAGATCAATAATGGACTTTTCTTGATTGCCTTGTCCATCTGATAATAATTAAATCTTTGTCACGGTTTTTAGTTGTTTGAGCAGCGGCCAATATGGGCTCGGTTGGCTTTCCAAAACCAGCTCACGCCCACTGAGTTACGCGCGTTACGATAGTCAGCTCTTTTTCTTTGATCTTTTAGAGTAAGACAGTTGTAATTCCTGTAGTTGACAAATATTCTATCTATCTCAAAACGCTCACAATATACAATGACAATATGCTCCGATAGCAATAAACATCTCTTAGCTTACACCTGTTATATGTTTTCAGATGGTGCGTTTCGGGATCTACTGGTCAAATTTGGCTATGATCCACGCGTTGATTCAAATGCCAGATTGTAAGTTTTTTTTTCCCGCTAATCTGCGTTCGTGTTGTATCATGGTAATGTTACGTGGTGGGTTGAATTTTCTTTTTTTATTGCCCGCCATTTTAAACAGTTATCAAAGAATCTCAATTCGTAATCTAGATAATAAGAAATTGGCTGAGAAGTTTACATTCAAGTTGATGAGGCATCCCTTTTCGAAAGATACAGATCAGTCTACGGGCCAGAATGATTCCAATCGGTCCGTTAACTACCAACTCATTCCATCTTTTTGCACCAATTTTGTGACCGCTTTTTGAATCTCATCCCGATCGATAACTGTTTGATTGACTTGATTGCTGTAGACGCTCACATGTATTTGACGGGTTGGAGTTGAACCAAAGTGTGGGAACTTACCAGCTATGTGACATTACTGATCCGCTTCTGAAGCGGCTCATCGAGTCACCCAAGGGAGTCCAAGAGAAATGTCGGATTCGAGACGGATGGTACACCTCCAATGCAATCGAACAGATTCGCTCAATTCTTAGGCGTAAATTTCACGGCCTACTCGATAATGGTCGGAAGGTGACAGATTTGGAGTGTGTGGACCTGCTCGAGATTGATGTGAGCTGCGATGCAGCAGGACTTTTGAAGAGGCCTAAGTCAGTGGGCGAACGTCGGTTTGGGGGTAAGAACGTCGGTTTTGATCCCTTGGCTGGTCAAGTGGTCCTGGATGGGGACTCGGACTCGGATAACGGGCTTGGAAGAAGGGAGGCGGGTGAGACTGGAAGTGAAAGGCGGGTCGGGGCGCACGCTCTAGGACCCAACCCTCTACTGCGGACGCGTCGAGCCAAGTCACGGGCTAAGGCTAAGAAACGGACTGGGCCATTGGAGAGGGATGCAATAGACGAGGAGAACGAAGAGGACATGGACAGAGATGGCATAGCTAGCTCTCAACCAGACCTCAACGACCCATCTCGTGAACCTGGAAAAGGACCCGAGGCCTCGTCTAGTTCCTTATCTGAGGCACAAAGAGGAGAGACTGGCGGGGGCGAGGTGGAAATGATGATGAAGACAATGTCAATGGATGAGGATGATGAAGATGAAGAAGAAGAAGAAGAAGATGAAGAAAGTGAAGAATTCGAAGGTTATGAGGATGAAGATGATAGCTTGACTGACATTGGAGAAGAGCATGACGAAGAGGATTTGATGATAGGGTGTGAGGGTAGTTCTGGATCCGAAGAAGAAGAAGAAGTAGAGGAATCTGATTGATTGAGAGTTTTTTTTTCCCCTTATTTTAACACCGTTGAGTTATATAGATTGAACTAAAATATGTTGAAAGTTTGTAAAGAAAAAAAAAAAAGTTATTGGAGTGTGATATATATCCAATCATTGAAAAACAAATTGGTGGTCAGTTTTGGTTGTACGGATCAATGGTAAACCTTTTTCTACTTCAAAAGGAACTGTGAGATTAGGATCTAGTTTACCAACCCTTTCCCAAGATTAAAAGTTCTCTGGGGCCTGATGGATGTATTACATTTTTCAAAGTCTACAGTGCCGTGATACATAAAGCGTATGCTAGCTGGCGTTTTCCATAGTGTCGTGAATTGTAATCAAGTATCAACCAATATATATATATATGTATATATTTTCATTGGGCACGAAAATTTGATCGGTAGATCCAACCTCAGCCATGTACACATGAACCGAGACACGGTTTCCCTGCTAGTGACGTTCTCAAAGCAACCCGGGTTTATGAGTCACTGGAAACTCGGTAGGGTCTTTTATTACACGTTCGTTTATGAAGACATGCTGGCATGCCAGCCAACGAAGATCATGGAGAGGGATGACTTTGTGTTGTACTTTTCAATACTGC
>KI568506.1:0-11020 GCA_000500245.1 Cronartium ribicola 11-2
AGGCAAAAGTGATGTCTTCTTCTCTCAATAGAAACTTGAGGAGGAATGAATATGACATTGTATTGCGCTTCCAAGCAATTTGAGTCGCAAAGAAATTGTGTCGCGTCTTAAGCCATGTTTGAAGTGTGCCAATTGTTGAATCAATGATATGCCTGTTGTCCTGGAAAATTTTCGCAATGCCCGGTGAGACCCTGAAGTCATCTAGTATACTGATCAAGTGCGCTTTACGGGTGTATTTGATTCTGCTGGTGATGGAACCGTTTTAATTCGTTGACTGTCCATCGCAATAGTCAATGACGACTTCAAATCTGGAGTTGTAGTTATAACCATGCCAACAAAGTTGACAGTTGCATCTGATCTTCAAAATCCCACTTCGGAAATGAACATGGGAACGATTTGGCGAGAGCGAGAGCCGCTTTATCCAAGGGTGTTTCCTCTTGACCCAATCCCATGACTCTGTGACTGGTGAGAATACTTCTTTACCCTCCAAACAGCGAAAGAGTAAATGAACCTGTCTTCACGTTAGTACTTCCATCGTGTTATTTTGAGTGGCATAAGCACGTAGATCCTTGGAATCAGTAATGCGGATCGGATGAGGAGACTGGTCATATCTGAAAATTACGGTGAATGGAAAGGGAACCACTTCAGCCCGCCCAAAAAACGTAGTCACATTCTCTGCGTATGGCGGAGATGGAGGTTTCCAGAAACAATCGGGACCGGTGAACT
Organism: Cronartium ribicola 11-2; assembly: GCA_000500245.1. Taxonomy (NCBI): domain Eukaryota; kingdom Fungi; phylum Basidiomycota; class Pucciniomycetes; order Pucciniales; family Coleosporiaceae; genus Cronartium; species Cronartium ribicola. The sequence continues at coordinate 727 of KI568506.1, forward strand.
CGTGGAGGATGAGTGCCTGTATGACTTCGTCGTCCTTGTTACTTCGGTCTGGATTCGAAATATTATTGCTCGCGCGGGTGTATTCCTCCAAGCCGACGGCTCGCATTATCTTCAAGTTTTCAATCAATCTCTCGGCTTGTGTTCCCCGAAATCTTAAGAGATATGGCGGACCCGTGCCTTCTTCTTTCCACTTGAGTGAATCCTTTGAAGGCATTTTATATTCTGGCAAAGCCAACAACCTTTAGGGAATGCCACGACACGATAGAGATCAATTCCTGGCACTAAGGACCACGATGTGAAGGACGAAGCCAAATTTGGATATTTGTGCAAAATTAAAAACTCACAGAGTACATATCGTTTCCTGCCACACCCGGCGGCTGATGTGCTTTGATAGGTCAAGGCGAGGGGAAAACAAGTCGATGCTGAAGTCCAATCGCTTCTGCATACGCTTGATCACGCGTTGAATAAGCCCCGTTCTAATTAAAGAAAAATACGCGTTTAAGACATAAATCTTTGTGCGACATTATTTGAATCCCATAGACGGGTAAGAAGATGAGCACCACGAGGAAAACCATTTGATCAGAAGCAAGTAGACCCTGACGAGTTGACATATGGTGACTCACGAGGACTGTGACCAGAATAAGAATCGGACCACCCAAAGTAGAACTCCCCTTCACTTTGAAAGAAACCAGAAGTCCAATAAAGCTGCACCGGTACGTAGGTTTGATTCAGGGTCTTTCAATTATTTAAAGCATGACATCTCAACATACCTGATGAGAAGATAGCCCGACCTACTGACGCTATCGGAGGCATTTTGAAGCGGATGGATGAACGGCTGAGTGGCTATTTGGATGACTAGAAATATCGTAAAAATGCCGATCTATGAGAGTGGATGGTTGCAAAATTTGAATTTTAACCCCAAGCAGTCATCAAGGCTGCAGGAAATGAAACTGATGATTACCGAAATGCCTTCCCGGAAGGTGTCAACTCGATCACGCAGGTAATTTCTGAACAAACAATTGTCCTTGATGACGATCGTATGGATGGCGACCGTAACCAGTTTTACCGCCATAAAAAACGCCTTGAAACCGCTCCAACGCCGCCGATAGCCTAAACACCCGCTCAGAAAAGGAATCAGTCATACATGTGGAATCTACTGACAATCAAATTTTGGCGAGCTTACAGTTGTAAAAAAAAACAAAGGGTCCTTTGTCGCGATCGACAAGGCGCTCATATTCTTGATCCACCGCTTTGCGCTTCTGTCCGAGTTCAGTGTATTTGTCTACTTTGGGAGCCGATACGTTGACGGTTTTCCAAAGCCGAATGGGAAACCATAGTGATAAGACACAGATTTTTAAAGCCGAAGCAAGGATGATTAGTGCCGTCCAGTTAATATTATCGAGCCCGCCATGATATCTCATCATGGTCGTGGTATAACAAAAGTCCAACGGGTCCCGATATACATCCGAAGGCTCAAGCGGCTCAACTTGCGGTTGATCACTATCGACATACGGGTTTGGAACCTCCCAAAAATCACTGGTCCAGACTAGAGCTCCCATACTTATCTTAGAAAGAGGGACCTGAAAGTAGTGAACAGTTCTAAGAAATTAGGATCTGTAGATCGCTGCAGAATCCCAGACCGCTAGAACTCACATACAAGGAGGCGATAAGAAAGGTGATGGTCGTGATATACGCCTTACTCTGTCGCCACTTCCATCTGGAAGTTAAACCATGAAAGTTGTCTTCCATATCGAATCCTTCACGAACTCTAGTTCGTGTGGTGGCTTGTGCCTTGGGACCTTCCCACCCTCCTGTAAGTCTGTAAAATTCGTACAGACAGATGCTACATATCCCTGAAAAGAACCAGAACCAAAGTACCGCTTTTCCAAAGGCACTTACTAGATCGAGGCCAATGATGGCTGGAATCTTTCCATATAGAATTCCCGAGATGGTTGAACTGGAAGAAGAGCTTGAGTATAGAACGGCGGAACTTGTATGGAGAGGTGATTGCGAAGAGGGACTTCCGAATCCAATGAGCAACCCTATCATCTGCAACATATCACGGAACATCTCAATATTCATTAGAGACAGTGCATAGGAACTGCCCTCCACCCCTAAGAGTGCATCGATTCCCACGGAAAGTATTTCGTTGAGCGTCAGAAGCGGGGCAGAGGCTGATTTGTTCAGCTTCAAATCGGTGATAGTCAAATTAGGAGGTAAAAGATGCATCGGCAAGAAGATAAGTCTTCTTATTCCCTCTTCACAAGGGGCCTTTGCTCGTGACGCCGGGATACCAGTGGGCAGATTCGGTAGTATGGGAATTGTGGGCGACTCTTCGAATCCATCAAGAGAGGGGTAAGAGTTTGCTTCGAGATTGATGCTCTTGTCTTCTCCGTTCACGCGTTCTTTCTTCGCAAAGCTTGAATCAAATTGGTCGCCTCTTGGCTGGTGAGGTTTATTTCGCTTTCTTCTAAGCATGAAATTGAAGGGATTCCAACGGCTGGCGGTTGATGATTTGTTCGTTCCTCGAGTCCATTCCCGCCATGTTTGCCATTCTTGTTCACTCATCTCTTCATGCTTCACTTCTTGAAAATCTGCGTCCTCAATGTTTTCGAGCATTTCATCAAGTGCTGGAAGGAATAGAGCGGGTGCACCACGAGAGAAGACGCGATGAGCTGGGATATCGGCTGTTGTAGAAGTCTCGCATGAAACAGTCGAATTTCCTCGCATCAGAAGTGGAAGAGTATCCGAAGGGACGTCTGTCATGCCAGAGCTTTGAGGCTCGGGAGGTAATGCCTTCGATTCGACCGGATGATATAGAAAGACGGATGTTCCCAGGTCCCTGTCTTCTGTTGATTCGCTACGCTCATGAGACGATCTGGAAGAAGACTGGGTAATAGATAGTAATGGTGAAGACTGTAGTGAATTCGAGTTTGCATAATGCTTCCAATCATTTGGTCTCTCTCCCACCCGTTCTCTCTGACCAGCTGATGCCCCTTCTGAGGGCAAGAGTTCAACGGAGACCGGTGAATGATGGGAATGCGAGCCGGAAGCCGGCGAGAGGTCCGGAAAAGCAAGTTCTTTGTAATCCTTCTTGGAAGTTGATTCCGGAGTCTTTTGCTCTTGTTTTTTGGGAATCATAGGGGAGGTTGAAGGTCCGAAAAGATAGCTCTTATGGGTGGACATCGAGTCTAGGCTTGAAATCCTTGATGCTTTAGATGACCTTCTCCCACCACAAATGCCTGATGTCGCTCGCGGGACGTTTCTGAATGTCCCTGTGGAAGTTGAGGATAGGACTTCCGGCGATGGTATGTGAGGCGCATCGACTCCTCTAGAGGCTGACAAACTCTGAAGAGGTTTCGAACCAGGTAAGGCGCGAGTGGCATTTGAGGGACCACTCGTAGTTAAAGACGGCGAACAAAACTTGAAGACTGGAGGGTCGGGCAAAGCTGATGATCGATGACTGGAAGTTGTAGAGGAGTAGTTCGCATGTTGGGCATTGTTCTTGGCGACCGGATTTGACTTTCTGATGGTTTGAGATTCATAGAGAGATACGAGGGATGATATCCTGTTTTTCGCCAAGGACGGGCTCGACTTTTGTGACATTTGGAAACTTGTAACTTGATAATCAGGACGATTGGATGTGATTCCGATCAACGCAAGTCGGCATGTGGACAAGCTTCTGGGTCAAAAGAGCGAGTTGAAAGATGAGGAACGGGGTTTTCAAAGTGATACGTCTTGAAAAACTTCATGCAAGGTTCACTAAGATCCGATTCACATAATACTTGCATGTTCAGAGTGTGGCCATTTTTTGTTAAGAGAACTAACTGCAGATTGAGTGCCGTTGATTAATTTAACGCAAGACCTGATCGTCCCATTTCATATAAATTCCCTCCTGCCAGACCAGGGTTCAGCAGGATAGAGTATACACCAGCCGAGGGCGCGCGCTGTTGCGAGAGTCTCTTCGGGCGGAGGAGTGCTTCACGGTTAGAAATTCACATCGAGTGTGCGTGGTGTACGTCAAGGGAAATTGCGAGTCGATTTGTGCCCATCCTCGAACACAAGAACCTGACTTTCGTTGGCACCTTAGAACACTTCGACGTCATCACTTCTGTCTTTCAGTCTATCGAGTTCGATCGGTTCGTCCGACTTGGGTATGTCATTGCCGACATGTCCAGAACGAATTCGGAAGATCAAGTCTCGATCCCCTTATCACGTACTGCCAGCTCATGAGAGCGCCTGAGAACATGGGTAGCGAGGGATGTGAGCTCAGTATTGGTCGAGATCGTAATCCATCCTCATGCGGCTTGACTGTATGGCTGTGTCCCTCTGACGCAGCCTATGAATACGATCTCTTCGTCATGAGAGTACACCGGTTGATTAATAATACTCCTTCGGCAAGTCGATAAAAAACTGGACGCCCAAAGACGAAGGTGAACCGTGAAACGACAGGCGTCTTCATGGAAGGGATGGACACGAGTTAGACCGACCGGACATACCATTTAAACCAACACAGGACCCGCAGCGACGCCCCTGATTCTTCAGTATCCAGGCTGTTTACCACTCAAATCCGAACGCAAGGTTGAAGGTGTGGATGCGCCTTCCTTACGTGTAAGACGAACTTCGGACCGACGTCTTTTGGATTGGACTCTTGCTGGAAGTTCGAACACGCGGTTTCATGGATCCGATGATAGAAGTGAGAAATCGACTCGGATTAGGCGTCAATGTCTACACATCAGGCTTTGAGAACGCATTCACTTACGGACAGCCCCGTTCATCTCCAATTTCCTATCTTGTTTCCCTCGAGGCCATCGATCACCGCTATCGCGATCGTTCCTTCGTCTTACTTCTGAACTTCATATCACATACAAACCAAACTCTTACTGTTATTGGTACTGTGTACTTATTTCACTGCTCTGTCTCTCTTCAGCAATCCCATCCGTGACACTCATCCAACTCTTCACCTGACGCTCGTTGATCCGATAACGCCTTGGTGCAGTCAATCGGCAATCAACCCCACATACTAAACGTCACTCCAGACAGTGCTTCTCTTCAATATCTTCTACCGTTTACCATTATTTATTTCCACTAAACCATACCTTCTAAGCGTGTATTGCACAAGGGGTGGCATTTTTTTTGTTCAAAATGACCCAAAGGAGATTTGGAGGACGTAAATCGACCATCTTCCTGCTTCTGAGCAACACGTTTGTAAACGGGCAACCAGTCACACAATTGGATGAGGGTGACGTGCTCTACACCACCACCAAAACCACAGTCGTCAGCAAAATCCAAGTGGTAAAATCCAAAGACGCTCAAAACACCATCAGGCCAGAAAATATACATCCTGCGCCAGAAAATGAAAACACCATTAGACCAGACAATATAGTAGGCGTAGTGTTTGGGTCTGTTGGTATGTATCGTCTCACTAAATCTAAATTGAGGGCTCAGGAGTCGAAAGCAGATCCACATCATTACTATGTGCTAACTGCCGAAAATTTCATGAAACCAACCATTGTTTAGCTATTTTCATTGCAAATGCGATGCTTTTAATGCTATATCTCAGGAAACGGAGAAGGCGAAGGCAAGAGGAAGCTGAAATGCCTAAGAAATTGGAGAAAAAGGATAAAAAAGGAAGTCGTCTTTCGAAAGCCTTTAGAAATTCCTTCAAAAGTCAAGAACGACAAGGAGATGGAGAAGTTCTATCAAATAATCAGGGCTCAGGACTCGGCCGTCTTTTTGGGAACCGAAAATCTCAAGATGAACTCAACAATTTGGCATCCAAAACACATGAGAAGACAAAACCTAAAAGGCAATCAAAAGGCAACTCCAAGTTGAGTGTCAGCACTGGAGTTGCAGACGGTGCTGGTCCTGCCGAAGAGGCAAAACCAGGTTTCTTTGGAAGGTTTTTCGAAAATCCAACTCAGGATAACACGACTGAGGCGGACAACGGGCAAACAGCTGAGGCTTCTAAAGACCCTGCAGTGACTCTTGAAGGTACTTCCAAAGGCGATATGGCGGAGATAGCCACAAAACCAGAAGGACGTTCGTTCTTTGGGATATTTCGTTCCAAGTCCATCAAACCAAGTAGACAAGACGGTGAATCAGAGAAGAAGGAAGGTACAGTTAAGGATTCATCAATAAAATCCCCTTCGGGTAAAAAAGTTGGCTTCTTTAAAGATCTACGGAAAAAACCAAGCATCCGCATCGTCACCGATCTCAAGACCGACGTCAGCACAGAAAAGAAAGACAGTGCTTTGAATAAACTAGCTTCAAAAACTCTCTCACCAATAAAACGCAAATCTTCAAAGGACTCAGCACGGAAAACAAGCTTAAAGGATCCCTCAAGTACAAATAACAAGGATGTCATAGAAGTTGAAAGTACTGTGGAACCAGAGAAGAGAAAAAGTGCTACAGCAAGAATGTCCAAAAAATTGTTATCTCCAGTTAGGCGTCGAGGCTCCAAAGTTTCTAGTAAACAGTTAGACAATCATAGTGTCACCAGTCCAAAAGATACTGTAAAGTCCCCACAAAAGTTTAAAGCTGTTCTCCAAAAGTTCCAACAGGCCGTAGAGGCAAACAAAAATCAGGATCAGCCTGTTTCTTCAGAAGCCAAAAAAGAAGGAGAAGGCGGATGAGATTCTTAGAAATGCATGAAATTATAATTTCTTTAAATCTTATTTACTCAAAGGCTTCTTTTTTTTTTCCTCTCACATCTATCTATCTTGGTTCCCATGTCTTTGTTTACTACTGAAACAGCCTATTTTGGGAACTATGAGTCAACATCACCAAAAAAGAATTGATTCCAAGAATTTGAAAGCTCTTCACTTTTTCTGCTGACAGAGATGATGCCCAAATATGAATAACCATGTGTAGATTTGGTTCAGATTCTTTCAAATGTAACTTTATCTGTCATTCCTTGTTGATTAGATCCTAATGTACAATGTACATAGCACCTTTACTGGGCATGGTCATGACAAAATGTTGTGAAAGTCAAGACAGATCGCAATGTACTTTCAGTGTTGCTGTTATGACAGCCAATAATAATATACCACTTTTCCACTCCCCATAATGTGATGCTATTGGCCTTGGATGCGGAGATGTGAGGCACCCTTGTGTGGGAAGTCCAAGGGAATTGCCACCCGAGGCATTGATTTGAGGAAGACATAATTGAAGGTAGGTTGAACTGAGTCTAAGGGAAGAATCATATAGACAGGGAAGTACAATGCTGATCAACGGCACACATAAATGACCCAGGGAAAGGAGGAGTGCAAATAAGTTGCTAAAGACACTTCCATCATATTTGCCTTGCATGCTGTCCTGCAAGGTATTCTTGCAGGTAGAATGCAAAGCTTTTTACCGAGGTAACTAGCCACAGCGTGCGGCTTATCTTTACCACTTCCAGCATATTTGCATCAAATCAAGGCATGCTATGTACCATAGCATGCCTACATGTGAGGCTATGTCACATAGCATGTCTCGATGCAATCCAAACAGGTTGTTGGTGACAGAAACCTCACGGGACCAAATTCAAGGAAACTACAATGGCAGTGCAAAGAAAGAGAGAAACTCCAACAAGACCACTCCTTTCTGTAGTGAATCAAATACAGAGCTTCATACAATCACAACAGTCAACAGCACAATGAGTCAGCAGGCTTAGGAAACAAGATACATCATGGAACATATCAAACAATATAAGCCATATCATCCACTTATCAATTAACATTGGCGCTGAAACATGCCTTGGATTGAAAAAATTGGGTGACAATTCCCTTGGAGGTTCCATTTGATGTTTCCTTGTTGATTTCTGTCAGGGAGTGGCTTCTGTCAGGCCACTTCCTGGCTAGAAATCTAATCTACACTTGGTACACCCGAGTGTAGACTACAGTTAGATGACCTCTTATTAGAGGGTTTGGGAGGACTAGTCTTTCTAGACTGAGTTATTTGTCAGGGAGAGCTACAGTTGAGCACAGCAACTGCCTAGCTTCAATCCCTGTTTTCTAAGCAGGTGCTCCTATTTTTGCTTTTGGGGGATTTATCTCTCCCTTTGTGAGTCCTCACTAACAAAGGGTCTTCAAGACACTGAGGTTACCAACCTGGGTGGTGACCTTTAATTTAATACACCTGTAACCCTTTGCACTACTGAAAACTTTCACTGGTTCTCATGTGATATCTGATACAAAAGTGATCCAGGTGGGGTTGAGCAACTCTTCAACCCTGATCACGAGATACACACACACTGACCTGGGTACAACAAGAATGAGAGAGTTCTTGAAGTGTGGTCGATACACTACTGATCCATGCATGTACACTACACACTCAGTTGACTAACCAACTGTACCATTTGCATAGCTCTTCACATCTGGACACCAACTGGATAGCCTAGTGGTCAAAGGCAGCACTTCTAGCACAGTGTCTCAGCCTATGATGAGGTCCCAGGTTTGAATCCTGGTCTAGTCATTCCTTTTCTGGCACATGACTTTAAGAAGAGTTAGAGAGATGATGACAGATGTGAATGATAACTCTATTCTAACCTAGATTGTCGAGTGTGGGACAGATAAGCTCGAAAGCTGTCAGTAAGAGGGAAAAAAATCATATCTATTCTGTGGACAGCCATTCATGAGACATTAATCAGGATCAGGTACTTATGAGACAGAAAGGAAGAAAGAAAGGATGAGAAGAATAGTGAAGAGGTTGACTTACTCTTTCCCAGCTATAATTGAGCGTGAGAAAGAGCAGGTCTAGGAGACACGAGATGAATAAGAAGTAGCGCTGGAGGGTCTTCAATACTAGCATCTTGATGCTGTTATTGTAACTGGGTGTGTGTCACTGTACTTTCACAACTACTTGAACAGATAAGTTATTATATAAGTGAATCCAAGAGTTGTGCTATTGGGTTTATTTTGGTGGTTCTGGTAAAAGGTGAGGGGAGGGACAACTCCTGAGCAGGATAGAGGGGGTTTATATACCTTTCAGGTTACCTCTTCCTTACTTTTAGAATATGGGCTGACTTGTGGTTCCAGCTCATGCTACTACAGGGCCACATAGGCCAGTCTGTGGTTTGTCAGTATCCAATCGACCTCACTCATTTAATGAAGAATAATGTTAACATCCCACAGGACTATGAAATGAGATTACAAAGAACTCCATCAACATTACCACAACCCCCTAAAAATCAAACAGTATCTAGTTGACCCGTACACGTGTATAATATGATAAGCCACATATTGATTTCTTCCCTCATAAATTCATCCGGAAAGAGTCTGTGCAATAGCCCCAACCAAGCAGTATCAAAATAACATATATATCTAGGTAGCGCAGTGAGCTATTCACTTTCTCTTTCCTCATCTTTGGAAAAAGAAAGTAAGTCCTCTCAATTCTACTCATGAGGATACTAATGCATTGTTTTTGAAACATTTCTCTTTTATTTCTCAGTTTATATTTTTTTCATCTTACCCTTAGATGATGTACCCTGCTCACATAGCCTCATCATCTCTTGCCTCAATTTCATTTCATCTGACTCATACCAGGTCAGATCATTTTCTGTAGGCAGGGATTGACCCATATACTTAGCCACATTGCACACACACACATCAGATGCATACTCATCCAATGTATAGGTGTTCTTAAATACATAGCATTTTCATGGTTGACTACTCTAATGACAGGACCTGCTAGTTGGCTCCTGTCATAAGTATACTATGCTTATGACTCTTGAGACTGAGCATGAGATGTGGTTCAATTGTTACACTACTTATTACATATGTAGTGCATATGTTACACTATGTTTCTACATATGTACATTACTTATTACACATGCAATACATATGTTACACTATGTATTACACCTATTCCTTCGTAGAAAGTTAGTGCAATATGTGAAATCAAAAGCACTTTAAAAAAAAACCCCCCTATTCCTCCTGGTTACTATATGTAATTACATTATTTGAAGCCTATGGGACTGCTGATCAGGCCTCATGGCTGACAATTTCAGTCCAAACGAAATTGGATGGCAGTGCCATAAAAGTATACCATCTTTAAGTAGTTGAAGTGCACTATTGTTTGCTAGTTTTAACAAGATTTTTTTTTTGGCTATGCTAGGTTAAGCTACTTCATATTTGAAAGTATACATGATGCTTGTCAAGTTTTCACTAAAATTCCACCCAAATTTCAAAAAAGGGTGAACTGTTTTACTGAGAAATGAGTAAGGTTTGGGAACTCTTTGTACAGATTTCATGGGATGGAAATTACTGGTTACAGATGTGTGTGAAGGAAGTGAGAAAAAAAAAAAAAAAAA
>KI568512.1:379-10745 GCA_000500245.1 Cronartium ribicola 11-2
TTTTTTGATGTGAAGGTGTTAAGAAGAAGGAAGCTCTGAAGAGTGTTTTGGATCCTAGGGTTCGTCAAAGGATTGGTGAGTATTTCCTTTTGATCAGTTGATATCCTTTTTTGGTTCTGATGGCTTTCGGTATACAAAAAAAAAAGAAATGATCTTGTTAAAACCAGGTGCAGATACAGATATGGGACAAAGGGTTGCTTCTGTAATTGATAAGATTAGAAGATTCGATGAAGAATTTTGTACACAAACGTTTTTAGCAGAATTAAGTGGAGTTGTACCTGATCCGACTCAGGTATGTTTGTTCAAAAGCAAGAAAAAAAAGCTTCATTTCGGGAAATTGAAAGCTGCAATATTGAAATTTGTTTTACACAAACACACACACACAGGTCGGGCTTTTGAATAGGCATAAAACTTCTTCAGAAGAAGATTTGGCAGGTTTACATGCTGCTGATAGGTTCTTAGTCGAGTTAATTAAATTTGATAACTTGGGTTTAAGGATTGAGGGCATGTTGTGTCGGTCAAAGTTTGATGAAGCGTTTGGTATCCTTGATCAGGTTTGTTCACTAGGATTTTTCTCTTCTTTTACTTGTGGCAAAAAAAATGAGTTGTACGTTGACAATTCTTTTGTTTTTTGATGAGGATTGATAGAACGCTATGAAGTTTAATACTGCAACGAAGGCTCTACAGGCAGCGCATCATTTCTCGGGACTTCTTAACGTGAGTTGTCGTTGGGTCAATAGATCGATATTGTGACAAATAGTGGTAGGAACTGATGTTGGGTCCGATTGGTAGTTGGTTTTGATGTTGGGTAATTTCTTGAATGGAAATAACTTTCAAGGTGGGGCTTTTGGCTTTCGAGTCAGCAGTATCAATCGCGTAAGTCTCTCACACTTAGTTGATCCCAACTTGGCAGTCTTGAGTCTAACGCTAGTGGGATCATCTTTTTTTTTTTTGGCTCTAGTTGGTGGACACTAAAGCATCACCTAATGAAGAGGGCGCGGTAGCTCAAACGGGAGACTTCACGCTCTTGCATTTTGTTGAGAAAACTGTATCTCAGTCTTTTCCTGAACTTGCTGGGTTCCTTGATGAACTCGTTGAGCCTGCAAATGCCTACCGAAGTGAGTGGAGGATGACAACCACTTTTTGATTGATGAGAATGACCTTACTGATATTGGCATTTGACAGTTGACCTATTGGCGTTGGTAAAGGATTTTCATGAGTTGAAGGCGGAAGTGGAAAAGACACGGACGGCACTTTATAATAAGTTTGATTTGGATCAGATTGATGCTAACGATGGATACCGACAACGAATGCCAAAGTTTGTAAGAGAGGCCGTGAACAAGCTAGGGGTATTGAAGGATAAAATTACGTTGGCACGGACGAGTTATACAGAAGCGTTAATGTTCTTTGGAGAGGAGACGGATGAACGAAAACAGATGAACTCGATGGCTTTCTTTGGGATCTTTAAAACATTTGTCACATCTTATCGGGTATGTTTTGAGTTTTGATATCTTTAGGAATAATGTCTGTACAAGGTGATGTTTTTTTAAAAAAAAAAAAATTGAACTAATATTCGTTTTTTGGTTGTTTTTCTCTTGTAGAAAGCTAGGGACGAGAATCGGAGATGGAACGAAGCTCTAACTGCGCGTCAGAAACGCTTGGAGGTCGGCTGCTTTTTGACCCTTCTTTTTTTTCTGCTGGTGCTCGGTTAAAGCTGATCGGGGCCTACTATGTCTTGCTCACTTTAAAGGCCGAGGCAAATCGGAAGGCAGCGAAGGAGGCTGATGACACAGACCCGGTACTTGAGGATATCCTAGCAAAGATTCGAGGGGGTACATCCAGTCGACCACCGGCTCGGGCTCGACGTGAGAGGGTAACGATCAACGGACAAGCAGACGTGGGAAACGCCGCAGCAAAGATGTTGGCGATGATGAAGAGTGGCGCTGAGTCTGAGATCTTCAAGAACATGGCTGCTGAAGGCGTGCGTTATTCATCTACCCTTTTCTGCAAGTGTTTCAGACGGACGCAGGTTGATTGACATATGGTGCATTGTTGGATTTCAGTTTAAGGTTCCGGATGAGACTAGTATTGGAGCTCGAAAGACAAAGTTAATTGCAGTCTCGTCAGGAGATTCGCAGGTCGAAGTTGAAGCAACACTGCCATCGCTATCTGACGACACAGAGACCGAACTGGAGAATGATACAACAACAGAAGAAGGGCAAGACGCAGGGTAGAGAAAGGGAAAGACCAAAATCATTGATTGCATGCTTATATTTGTTTTTTGTTTATTGCTTTGATTTTTTTTAACCCCTTTCCTTAATTTATGTTTTTTTTTTTTGAAGATGTGGTTAGGCAGACAATTAAGGGGGTGAGTAGTTGTTCATCTTGTAGACTTGGTTGGTTATTTCATCGTTTAAAAAAGGGGGAGTAGACTGGTAGCAAGAATCAAAGCTTGCGGTCTCACGGTTTATAGAGAAATTATTTTACGTATCTTATAGCCCGGTACAGTTACCTTCTGTGTAGCAGTAATTGTTAATGGTGATAAAATTTTGAATAGCTGGTCGCAGAGCTTTACGTGTGCGCGCCCCAAGACAATGCAGAGATCTCAGGTTATCTTGGTCAGTAGATTGTTTGGAATGTTGCTGTTTTTGAATCGGGTGTGAGCATTCAGCGTAAAGGGGGCAGCTTTCATTGGGTGTTCTGACATCTGACAAAGCTGCTCAGGGTGACTCAACCTTGATTCAATAAGTCAATCAGAGACTTTTAACTGATGCATTTGGAAATACTTTGGAATTAGGATGAGCCTCTCACTTATGGTGAGGAGGGTTTTAGGGAAGGCCCAATGTTATCAAGTAGCAAAGGGAGCTGTATTTGTGAAGTAGGTTGTGGGAGTCAACCCAATGTGAGCCAGCTGTATGACTGGTATTACTGGTTGCAACTCAAATCACTGTGCAGGTCCTATTATGGTGCATACTATCACCACTGTGACATATTAATTGCTAGCCTCAAACTCTTCATACCTATAGTACCACTACAGCAGGACACCTCATTTGGCATTTTTGTCAACACAAGCTGTTTTCTCTTCTTTTCTCAGGAAACATGATATATATTCTTATATACATTCAAAAGCTTTCTTCAAAGTCAACCTGAGGTAACTTAGGATACCCAGATCCAATGTAATAGGGGTCTTTTACATGCTGACCAATTGTATCAGATTGGGGGGTTTTGATATTAAGTTGAATGCTCAGATTTGACATACACACTTTTGTTGGCAGTGAGAGAGATGCTTTTGATGACAGCCCAGGTGACAAGGTGTTAGTTAGTGCTCATGGAATCAATCTAACAGGTCCCTCCTCCCCCTATTGTTAGTGATGGTATTGATACTATTTCTAGAATTAATGATGTTCCCACATGGGAATGTGTAATTCAGCAGGGAATATGCCATGGAATTTGAAATATATGTATATTAAAGAATGCAAATAGATTCAGAATTGGATATCCTAACCTTCAAACAACACATGGCTTTTTTTTTTTTTGGAAAATTTTGAAAGGAGCTTACTTATGCACTACAAGTTATGTTATGTGTTTCAAAGAGATTTTATCTATCAAGATAAATGTACTTTCAATCAGAACAATTTCAAAAAAATATCAAATGGTTTATTCAAGGACTTGATATTCAATGTTTAGTTTTTTTTATGTACTTCACACATTAAGGCTGGCACTGTTTCTGTAGGTTAAAACACCTTTCTCAAGTATGACAATATACATTACAGCACAAGAATTTCAATTGGGTGAAAGTCAGCTAGCTTGACTATTTTAAATTCACAATTCCTAGGAAGCTCCTACAACACATCACACCCAACAAAATAGGGAAAGTTAATTTCATTTCATGTATGAATTATGTTTGTAGATTTTAATTATTCCATAAACGTTTCTTGAATGAGTCCCTGAGCTTTACAAATCGGGAAGCTGAGGTTTTTTCACTATTCCAAGTACTACGTTTGACAAAATAATCTTTTACTTTCTGTTGTTCCTGTGAGCTGAGATGTGATAGAAGTGATTTCCAATTTATATTTTTATTTGAAATTCTTTCAGGTAAAAGCTCATTTACTGTTTTCAATTTCAGGTTTGTACCTATTTGATGCATTGTTTTGATAGATAAGTCTTGCTCAGTCCACATCAGAACATCTCCAAATGTCCACCATGGGTTTGAAGTTGAAATATGATTTTCCTCAAGCAATTTTGGTGATACTGTCATTTTATAAAAGTCGCCTTCCATGACAGTAAGCTTGAAGTGTTTTTCATACAGTGAATTTAAATCATGATTATTTTTGAGCCAAAGTCTTTCAAGTGAAGTTGACCAACTTTCTGATGGAGGTGGAATAGTACGAGACATCTTTCTCTCTTTCCAATGTTTCATGAAGCCATAGAAGAGTAACATTTTCTTTTTAACAGTTTCCGACTTTGAAAATTTGGGAATATATATGTCGAGGGGTCCACGAACCAACAAGTCAACGACAAAAAACAATGCTTGAACATCTAGTCCTTGCTTCCTTGCATGCTTTACTTCATTTTGCTTCCAATATGGTAGTACATACCTTCTCTCCAAAATATGACTTGCCAATGACAAGCGGGGTGTAAAATCATCACCTAAAATTTTTTCCACTTTCTTAAAATTTTCTCCGCTATCTTGGAGGAAAAGATGTATTGCACTTTCAAGTCTTTTGAAAAGGTCGGGACTTAAACCAATAAATGTTGGCCATAATTCACCCACACATAAACCCTCCTCTAGCACCTCAGCAACCTCAGGGTCAAATTGTTGACGTTGGGAAGGCCATTGGTCCACAATAAAATATTGGTGAAGTTGATAATTCATTACAGATTTTCTTCTAGTAAATTCCGCTGCAGTTGTTTTTGAGTGCCTTCGCAGCCACGATAGTTCTGAATTTAAATCAGGCTCAGTTACATCCTTCAGAATTTCATGCTCTTGTACAGTAACATTTATTGGCATATTTGGGCGCTTGTCGTTTATTTTGAGAATTTGATAAAGAGTTTCCATGACTTGAACATTTAGGCCCTCCGTGGTCCATGATGCATGGTTTTTGCTCATGTCCTCTTTCAATGGGTCAGGCTTGTTCTGAAGTACTTGAACACCATTACCTAGCTTTCTGTCTTGTGAAGAATCATTTTCTGAAGGCTTTGGATGTTGTCTGTTTGACTTTTTTAAAAAGTTCCCTTCCCTCAATAATAAGTTGTGATCCAGGGAAGGTATTGTTCCTATTTCCCCACCTTTGTTCTCATTCAGGATATTCCCTTCAGTTCTCTTCACTGTTTCGATTGGGTGACTTGGTTGATTGATGTGCAATGATGTTCGGGTATTTTCAACAGACTTGGTGTTGGATGTAGGGTGCCATTGAAATTCCATGGACTCAATCCAGTTCAAAAATTTTCTGGCTGCTGAAAATATGTAATCAAACAAGCCTGAAGGTACTGCAAGCTTTAAAGCTAAAGGTGCCATTGTAAATGATGAATATGTGGACTCCTCATTGACAGAATCAGGCATTTGAGTCTCGTGTCCTTTGTTGTTCTTGTATTGCCTAGTGGTTCTAGTGGACACCTTTTTCTTCTTAGTGTTTCTGGTTGTTTGACGAAGCTGAGCTATCATATCAGCTGTAACAAACTCAATTTCATCATGTAAGGAATGGGGTTTGAGATTTTTATCTTTCAAGAGGTTTGATTGGTGAGTTGCTGAAACTTCTGTAGGGGTACTCTTATCTTCATCTGCTATGATTTCAGGAGAAGGGCGTATAGAAGAAACTGGTTTATAAGAGGATGATGTCTCATACCCATTTTTATCTTTCTTTTTTTTCTGCTTATGAAAACTAGCAGATTCATTCAATGGCAGAAATTTCTTGCTTGAAATTTTGGACTTTATAGGAGGAGGCTCTTCAAGTGGCTTGATAGGATCCCGAGTCTCTTTTTGACTTGCAGAAAGTTGGGATAGACCTGGAGAAATATTTGACTGACTGGAGGTTTCATCCAAGAAACTATCTTTACTTCTTCTCTGTGATTCTTGAACTAGCTTTTGAATTGAATTTGGGAGGAATTCATCCCTCTCCTTGGCTGTTTTTGCTAGATCACCTCCTCCAAGGATAAAAGATTGCTCATTCAGCGGCTGAGACTTGGACTGAACAATAATCTGGTTTTGGTTTTTGTGTACATCATTTTTCACCTTTTCTGGATCTGTGATAGGCTTTTTGAATGATTTCGCAAGCTGACCGGAAAAAGGTTCTTGTTCAGTTCCTGACAGTCTTTCCTCTGGGCTCATCAATCGTGTTTTTGTAGAAAATCCCAGGGCGTGATTTTCGTTACCGTACAAGTCGGGATAATCAGTGGGATGTTGCCTGGTTGTGTAGTAGTCGAATTAAGTCAGTAAAGTTTGTTGGAGTCCATTCTCGTATTGAAGACATGGAATACATTTACGTAGAAAGATTATCAGAAGTTTGGCTGTGAATGTTAATTTTTCTTACTTCAGAGGGTTCAAAAGACATTCTTGAACGGTCTGAAGTTACCTTGCTGGAAAGGTCAGGGGAAGATGCAATACGATGATCACTCGAAGGTAGTATTTTTTCACTGCTAGGGATTTTAATTGGAATCAAGTGCTTCCCAATCAAAAGCCTTTCATCATTCCCCTCGGTAGACCTTCCGCCTTTGTGAAGCCCCTCGCCATTGAATCTTTTAAGTTCATACCACTCGTTTTTGACCAACACCATCTGGGGTTTTGCTTCATCATCTGTCTCCGCCTTTAGTTCATCGTTTTTCAAAGACTGGATGTCTTCGGTCGATACTTTACACGACGAGCTGCTCTCAGGACCTGAATGGTTTAAAACCACAGCTCCCACTTTGGGTTTAGTTTCTTGTGTGTTTATTGAGACCCTATATAAATGTCGAGTAGGATAAATGTCACACAATTTCCAGGTGTATTGTGAAATTTCCAAAGATTCAAACAAAGTGTGCACTACAGACCTTTCACCCTTACTCACTGCGCCTGACGATTCGCCATCCTTTCCTTCCGCTGCAATCAACTCGGCAACAAGTTTGGTTTGGTGCCCTTTTCCGACCTTGGGGGGTAGATCCGGGTCTTCAGGCGAACCGAGATTACTCCTACCACCAACCAACGAATTCAACAAGTCTAGTTGATCTTTCCTCACCCAGCGCCTTGTCGAGTCTGAATCTAGACCTTCCTTGTTTCGTTGAGGGAAACTGTATCCCTTTTTCCTAGTTCGACTCTTATCCTTTCTCTTTGGGAAACTGTATCCCTTTTTCCTAGCTCGACTCTTATCCTTTCTCTTTGGGAAAAACCTAGGCGCATGAGGGTTTAATGGTCGACCTAAAACCCACAAATGTCACGAACTTCATGCTGAGTCAGAGTTTTTGAAAGGGAGAAGTCAAAGAAGACTTACCTGCAAAATTTGTTACTGTCTGATCTGTCCACATGTTGGGAGCATGCTGGAAAACTGTTGGATAGGACTCCAAAGGCCCATATGAATACACAGGAATATAAGGCGGATTCAATGTAGATGCCATGTGGGGTACGTAGTCAACTATCGGGAACAAAGGAACTACGCTGATTGGATATTGTAGCTCGTATACTGGGTGATATACCCAAGGTGTTGTGACAGGCATGTGGCTCGGTACGAAGGGAAAACCGCTTGTCTCAGGCTGCGGTGGTGTAAAGTGCTCATTTTGGATACCTGGATAAAAACCTTCATTTGGTAAGCCTTCACTTTTTTGGGGTGTTCTCGAGAATTGATTTGAACCCCAAGCTTGATCTTGAGGAAATGCTGACCCAGTCATAGACGAGTCTTTGGGAGCCGAATTGTTCACGTCTATCGAAAGTGAGGTTGGAGAAATGTTTTCGTGTTGTCGCTCCGGGGGCTCATTGACCAAAAGGATTTCAGGATCTTTGCCCATTTTGGAATTTCCCGTCCGTCCACTCGCATGCTCAAATGCGTCAGACGTAGGTTGACTATCAGGTAACAATGCGGGTTGTGGAGTTGGGGCCTTGCAATGCACCGTTGTCGATGCGTGTGTTGAATAGACATCGAGGAACCCGTTCAGCAGGTTCACAACTCGCCTTTTTGGTTTAACAATATGCTTTTTGGGCTCTTGAGAAAAGGGGAGTATTTGTCCTGATTCTTTGTTTCGGAGGCGCTTGGTCCTTGTGCTTATTGAAGAACCGCAAGCTTCACCTAAGCTGAACGTGTGCTCGATGAGTGGTGCACCCGGGTGCATCGTGAGGTCTGTACCAACCTGACCTGCGGACGTTGATGCAGTAAGTGGTTTTGTGAGTAATGCAGAACATGGCGAATGAACAACAATTAGCAGCGTCAACCACGATTGCGAGTATATCATCCTCTAATGTCTTCTGGATTTTTTGGTGCGAGCGTGATCACAGTCGACTTTTGTACGCCATAAATCCTTGGGCACATCTCATGATGACTCCCGGAAGGAAACAAAAATCGAAACAGGTCGCAACAAATTGGCTTATACAACAGCGAAGGAAAGGGGTATACTGCGGGGCATTGCGTCACGTCGCAGCCTTCTACGCAAGCAGAAAGCGCACCTACAGCTTTACATAATTCGTGCACCGCAGTGCGTACAGGCGAAGCCAGCAGCACCGTTCATGCAGATTTTTAAATAAGTATCCACCTTTTTCGGTCAACGCATGCTGAGCATATTTTACTTGCAATTCACAACTAGAATGGACATTCAGGAAGCGAGGCAACAGATCTAGATCAGCAAATGACTTGCTGTTTCAAAGATTGGATGGGGAATAAGTTGAGAAGATCCTCTCTCTCTCTCCCGACGGATCATGTAGAATTTTGGTGGACTTGTGCTTTGGCATGTATTAGTCTTCAGAAAAAACTCGGTGACGTGCGACCTTGTTAAGTTATAATCACTACCCAAAATAAGATATTCACCATAAAGTTGAGAAAAATGTAAGAAAAAAAAAAATCCCAAGGTTCTTGGGCACGCAGGAGATAATATAGAAGTGGGATCACTTATTACAAGTCACACAAGCATAGCCCTCAAGTACTTTGTGACTCGCATCACATATGTAATGATTTTTTTTTCCCAAGCTATGAGAGTTACCAGTGGGTTACAGAATTTGATTTATGTAAATCTAGATAGATCTAGAGTAAGCAAACAAGTGTGGACAAGCAGCGGAATCCCAACATCAACCTTTGATGCTGCCAAACAGCCTCAGCAGCCTGGTTCTAAGATGCAAGCAGATGTTCAATACCAGGGGAGCCGTCCTTACTCACCCCCACTTTAAAACGGGGTAGCAGATTTTCCCGCTATAAATTTTCCGCTATTATTCTGGCGGAAAAGTCCACTTGCATAAAATCCTACTTTCCCAGGGTCCAGATTGACTTTTCTGCTACAATGCCATGAAATTCTGGCGTAAGGGACTTTGGTGTAAAAAATAATAGTGTAAAAATTTTCACACCAGGCTTCCAAATCAAATTTTACGCCAGTTGTTTTTACGCTAAATTAATGGCGTAAAAATGACTGGCATCAAAGTCATCCCTCATTATCTTAACTTAACTAAGTCCCACCTCGCTCGGAAGTCTCCGAGGCCTCGAGGAAGGACTTATGGCTAATGTCGGACCAGTGACCTGAGTACAACAGCTTCCAGAGCACCTCCACCCTTCCCTCCCCATTTCCCCCTCTCTCTCCTTCTGGATCTCCTCAGTCCAAAGACAAAAAAGATGTCTTTCATCTTTGTACATGTGCCTGTGCCCCCAAATCCTTTGTCTTATCTGTCCTTCTCAGCCCACTTGACTGGAATGACCAGTAGTGTGAAGGGAGGATGTAATGTACTGTGGAGGCTGTATTGATATTGGAAGTTAAAATCATGGGCCCAAGGCTTTTATACTTTTGGACTGGCGGAAAATTCCCTAGTAACACGGTGGGGATAAATTGATGTCCGGGGGGTGAAATCAATTTGACCAGACCAGGAAATTGAATGCACCCTGGGCCAATTTGTAAATATTGGTGAAGGGCGGAGCAATTGGTGAAGGGGAGAGAATCAAGTGCGGGTTGGGTGTGGAGCTATACCAAAAGTCTGTGCGGTGTGCAAATGAGAATTTGAGGTTTTACCTTCCACCCTCCTCTCAGGTCCATTGTAGAAATTGGCCTGGGGTGCATTCAATTTCCTGGTCTGGTCAAATTGATTTTGCCCCGCAGACATCAATTTATCCCTGCCGTGTAAATGCAGTCTCGTATGTGGAGTTTGATCATCATACAATCTCTCTCCTCATACAGTCAGAGATATAAAACCCTGCAGCAAGCAACAACG
>AWVX01031367.1:0-17085 GCA_000500245.1 Cronartium ribicola 11-2
TTTTCTGAAAATAACATGATAAGAAAGTAGGGTGGGATGGGGGCCAACGAGAAAAGTACGGTAAAAATTTACATTGTGAGAGAATCAGATGAGGAATTGAGCTGGAAAGGTAAAGAGGAATGAAAACAGGACCAAGGTCTGGTGACCTAGGCTTAAATATAGACAATCAAAGGATCAGAGTCACACCTACGGCGACTGGTGACGCGGTTGAAAACGCAGAACGCGCGTGATTACATTGGTCATGCTGCAATATCGCCATTGTAGACGCGAGTCTGAGAAAGATGCGTGAAATAAACGGTTAGCGTGACATGTTCCCCTATCTCAAACAAGTCCAAACATAATTCAGATTCTTTACCAAAGACAGCCAAGATGAGACCGCCAGATTCGCCAGTCTTGGATCTTGGATTGCGGTCAGGTATCAAAGGCTATCCATCACAGTCTGGCAGAAGGTACCTCTGTGTTTCTAGTTACCGGTCTAGTTATCTTTGAATTGGTTCCTGGAACAAATCTGTCCTCATCGACTCAAATCCGTATCTTTTTACCTTTCTACTGACCCCATTGTACACACTTGTCGAACGTCACTTACGAGCAAAACCGGGGCAACAACAGCTGCAAAGGCGCGAATCCAAGAACAAATTTGGCAGGCTAAGTATGCAGGTCATATATCGATCGATGAATCAACCAAAGGCAAAGACAATCTGTACTTTGGTTTGACTCAAACGTTTGAGGACCGATGAGATAATGTGACGGTGGAGGTCAAGAAAATGCTCTTGCACGAGGACGGTGTTCCGCTTCACGGTTACATAACTCCTGCAGCAGAAGGAAGTGCGACAAAAAAAACGTAAAGCTGTTAAAGGGTGGTTTCCCAAAAAAGGGTGAGCCAGTGTTTTTCTCAAGTCTTCCAGCTTGGTCTTTTTTTTTTCTTTTTTTTTTTGATGTGGATTGCACATTGAGAAAAATTATCGTCTAGCTTGGGTACGTCAGATTGGTACGTCAGATGAAATCGAGACAATGGAATTGGCTCTTTTCAACATTGGTTTGTGACTTGATCGACCGAATGAAAGTAAGTTTTTATTTTTTATCATCAATCCACATGTATCTCTAAGCCAGCTAATGAACATTTTGTACCTGTTTTATTCTTTAAAGGTTTTTTTTTTTTTTTGTAAGCTCTATAAAAAATGTAAGCAAAGTAAAAAAAAAAAGGTTATATTTTAAAATTATGATACGACTTGACAATCGTTAGATGAGAATGATGAATGGTCTGAGGCAGATGCAAGCTTTGTGTGAAAAAAAAAAAAAAGTACAGTATCGAGCCATCTTGAACCTCGAAGGGAAGGCAAAATTGAAGCTGAAAGATAAACGAGAACTGTAAGACACTCTAAACCTAACGAGCTCCCTCTGGGTAAGGCGAGCTCGCGGAAAAAACACTTGAGACCAGGGCGCTCCGCCGTCCACTTGTGACAGGCAAACTGTCTCTCCAATACATAAGTATCACTTGTGAAACTCGCTACTTCACATTTTCCCAAATTAAATTTTAAGTACATATCGTGAGTCAGTAGGACATGAACTTGAACATTCCAGGACAATGGAAGTACAGTTGGTTTCTATAGTAATTCATTCTGGCCCGATTTCAAACCTGATTTGTACGCCCACTATTCTAGAATCAAAAAAAAAAAACAGAAACATGATGAACACACTATTCACTTACAGGCTCTTGATGCCTGTATGTGGGGTACTGCATGGATGCTCCAGATAATTTTGAGACCAAAGAAACTCTTGCTTCCGTGGGGAGCATGCCTCTTATAAGATAGCACATATTAGTGAAGCATTTAGCAGTATTTCAGTCTGACTGTTCAGAAGTGAAAGGACCTGTAAAGGTGAGGGATGGGTACCTGGCAGTAGGGAGTAAAATTCCCCCCCACCTCTTGAAAAATCCCTTCTGGAACACGGCAAAGGAAAGTTTCAGGACATCTTTATATTTTCGAGTGAGAAGTACATTATTGATACAACATGCCACAATCAAACTGCGGGTAGATGAAGAACCGCAGCCTCACTCCGGTTAAACAGAGCGTCCCTGTAGCACAAGTGGTGTAAATTTCCATTGAGAACCGGGTTTGATAGAGATGACCATGGGTCGGCGTAGGGAGTCAACAAAAGACAGATTCAAATGAGGTTAGCAAGCCGAATTCAGCCAAAAATTCCCCAGATGACGAAAGAAAGAAAAACTCAACTTGACAATTTGTCCAACTAGACCATATTGATTCTCGACTTCCAGTTTTTCTACCTCTCTCATCACTTTGGCCAGTTGAGTTTGACGCTGTTGCGTAACGGGGCCAGAAGCGGCTTGCGCACCAGTTCCAGTTTTATTATCCATGTATTCAGCGATCGCAGCGGCAGGCAAGAGACATCCGAGACCACACCGAGCGGTGGTCGAGCTTTCCGCTTTTGTCAACTTGGCTGTTAGATCTTGAATTTGACTGGCGGTATAGGCTCGATTCTGGTTATGGTCAACAGCAAGTCGAAAACCCCATAAACAAAAGATCACATAGGCCCTTTTATATCACCTTCTCACGAAGATGTGACATTTACCGATATCAACGAGCTTTGACTGAGCGTCATGACCCAGTATTTATTCCACAAGAGGTCCAGAATCTCGGTATCGGAGCTCGATTTGAAATGTTCAATTTCGAGAGAGTAATACGAATTAGCATGAGCACCAAAATCCTCGATTTTGCTCAATGGAATAGATTGGTAATCGTCCTCCGGTCCAGCATTGGAAGGCACATGACCCTCGGGATACGTTCGAAAGCTACCAATGTCAACTCTGCCGGCCGAAATCGTCCGATTGGGATCGATCTGAGCATAAACATGATTTATTAAGATACACCTCAAGTATGTCGGTCAAAGTAACGTACCACAACTGCGACAAATGGGTCCATGTAGGTCTGATTAGTGAGTTGCGTGTTCACATCGATTCCAGAAAGCCAGCAGCCATAACCAGGATGGGAGTGATACCAGCCTACTGCGTTTTCTAGTCGCCCGACCTACTCTCCGACCAAACAGGCATCAGTCCTATATCACGAAAGGAAGATGGGAGTTGGAAGATTGCATGAGCTGACAGTTTTTGACCGTTCCATAAACTCGACCATGTATTCGTTGGCTTCACTTGCTGCGTTGACTCGGGTTTCAGTTCCAACCACTGGTAATGCGAACGAGTCCATAACGACAAAAGTGTCTCCATCAATCTTGCCCTGCCAAATTCAAAACAGACAATGATAAGCCATACATATGACGGATTATGAGGTAGTGGTTGAACTCACTTGCATCAAGCCCATGACTTCGTATTGACCGCCTGAGCGAGCATGCATGACCTGAGTGGAGTCTGACATATAAGCCAGATGACTGGAGGGACCAGGCTGATCGTTATTCAGCTGACCATCTTGATTAGAGCGACCCCGGATACCCGAACCTTTTTGAAATAGTTTGGGTCCGTCTTCCATTTCCTTTCACTCTGTATAGCCTTTTGCTCTTCTACATCGTATCTAAATATTTGGTCTTCATCCAAGGTCTACAAGTACCGTCAGGTCCCCCTAGGACATTTTGAGATGAAGAAAAAAAAAATTACGAAGAAGCGTACCTGTACGTTATTAGCCAACTCAAATGTGCGCTGAGCTATCCCTGCGGCAGAATCCGATGAGGTCGTCGCGGCCATGATATCAAGTCAGATCGTGGTGGCGAAATCGATCCGAAAGCCTTTATCAACGCGCTGGCTTTAAAATTTGGAGACTGCAACTGCACCTCATCGCGAACCTGTCACAGTGCTCTTTCCGCATCTGACACTCGCTGTGAACGTAGGGATACACCTCGATGACAGACAAAAGACATTCCAGCTGACTTCTTGGGTCCGACATATCCACTGTAAAGCAAATGTCACCGTGTCGCACCTGCCCTCCATTCGGAATCCAGACACAGTACATAAATATCAGGTTCACTTGAATTCAACTGAATTGGATGGTAAATCGATCTCATGGGCGTACAAGGTATGTATATCAGCCCATTCATCTCTTACATTGACTCCCCTGTGACTTTGCTGACCATCTCATCAGGACTATGGACCCTCATCACTCCGGTGGCACGGCCCATCAAACTGGAAACAATGGGCAATAAAAAACTGGCGATTGACTCTTCAATATGGCTTTATCAAGTAAAGTCATTCCTAAACATCATTCCAAGGCCATTGTGACTGATCAATATGCGTTTGGTAGTTTCAAAATGCAATGCGCGATCGCGAAGGCAGAGGTTTGACGAACGCCCATATCCTTGGTTTTCTTCGACGAATCTCTAAACTCCTTTACTATGGTATCAAACCTGTCTTTGTATTCGATGGTGGGGCGCCAGTTTTGAAAAGACAAACCATAGTTAAGCATACCAATCGCGTTCCGGGATCTTAATTCAATTGGGCCCGTGTAATCTTTCCTCTCTAATCATGTGACTGTCCAAAATGCTACGACTCAATTCGCGCGTTTAACAGACCGAACGAAAAAAACGGAAACAGGGCGGACAAGAAAATTTAGCCAAGACAGCCGAAAAACTTTTGGCAGCTCAGCTGAGACAGGCTGCTGTGGTACAAGCACAGAGGTACGAGGGATGATTTCGATGCATGATGTGCCTGAAATCACTTATGTTTAGAACCATTGATATCACTGAATTGATGATCAGGCGAGTAGGATACAAAGAAACTGGTGATCAAATCACATCCGATACAGTCTATTTTAATGACACTCTCGCCCGAGATTTTGCCGAAAAGAATCAAGTCCCACGCAGGGGAAAGCGCCAAACCCCGACATCATCTCCTTCCAAGGAATCCCCCAAGAAAGCTAACTACGTTCCCAAAGATCAGTATCAGCTTCCACCCCTGACAACTCGCACGCCGCCAAAGGAAACTGATCATCGACTCGCAACCGAAGAGGAGTTGAACCAATTCATCAATCAGATGAAGCCTGAAGACCTAGACATTAATTCTCCTCACTTTCAAGCCTTATCGACAGAGATGAAATACGAGATCATCGGTGATTTACGCATCAAGTCCCGTCAACAAAATCATGCAAGAGTAGAAGCTATGAAACGAAAGAATGACCAAGACTTTAGCCAGATTCAGATCATGCACCTCAAGCAACGCAACGAGTTGACTCAAAAGCTTTTGACAGTGACGGATATGGTCGCGAAGGCTAACCTCACCATACCTGTTAAAATCGCAGCCCAACGCAACAAAGAATACGTGTTAGTTAAGGCGCAAGAAGGATGGGTGCTAGGAATGGTCAACGGAGAAGGTAGCAGCAAGAAAACTCCAATGAGGATCGATCTCGACTCAGAAGAAGATGTTGATTTTGAAGAAGTAGCTGATCATGCAGGGCCTTCCATATACCGACATACTTCCACAGTTCCAGCTGCCGAGGATAGCGACGAGGCTGAGTTTGAAGAGGTCACCATTCCTTCCACTACATCAAAGAAAAATAGCGAGACCGCCAGCAACCGAGATCATATGACGGAGGCCATCAGATATCACTATGGCGCGCAAAATGCGGCACGGCCAAAGTCTCCACAGTTGCAAAGATCAATCCATACCGGTGCAGACCTTTTCCAGCGGGATGACGACGAAGATGAGGAGGATCAGATCATGTTGGAAATTGCGGCTGAAATTTCCATGTTCGAATCTCAATCGAATCCTCATACTGCGAACAGAGCATCCACCTTAAGTGTTACCGATATCACCGAGAACCGGACACAGCATAATTTGGGAGAAGGGACGAGTAAGTCTCACGCCATTAATGAGATCGAGAGTTCTGGCTCGCACGACCAATTGCAGAAAACCGATCAGGCACCATCAGGTTCACTGAACACCGATCTTGAATTGGATGATGATTTCGCATCTTTTGTACCTTCTGATATTCTTCCTACCAATGATACCCTTCAACTTGATCCGGCTGGAGAACATCACTCATCAGGACGCGATGATCATCAAATTCCCGTATCGGAATTAGGGCTCGGTTCCTCTGCTCATCTGATGTCTCTTCGGCCAACACGAGACCCGAAGGAATCTACCCCCAGACAAGAGTTCGATCCATCGACTGATCTAGAACTTGACGACGATTTTTCCACTTTTCAAACCCTTTCACAATCTGTACCGGAGCCCATCGCTAAGAAGGCTTGCGAATTGGCTGAGCCGATGCCGCCTAAGGATTTTGGTGCGGGACCCGGGATCACAGACGAGCCTGGTGCTGAGTTTGTGTCCACCATAAATTTCGACGGTTCTATCCGTACAACGACGTCTTTGCGACCGCCTGCGTTCTCCGGTAAACTTGAAACGCGCGAAAACGTTGTGGGCGAACAAGCGAAGAAACCATCTACTCTTGATGGTACTGGTCGAGTGGATTCTCCACACCTAAATATAGCTAGCAGTCTGCTCAGGCACGAGGATGTCGTTGAGGAGATACCCTCTCTGTTAAGCCCACAAGCAAGTTCAGAGCGAACCGACTTACCCGTGACTGGATCAAAAGTTGTCCCATCTTTGTCTTCCCTGGTACCGACAGTCATAAATTTGCCTGAGACTCATAGATCTGACGGGGTCTCTCAGACGAATATTGGGAAAAAGTGGACAGACGTCGTAGAGCATATGGCATCCGATATCTCGCCCATTGAAGTAAATTCTGTACCCAGAAGTATCTCCGTCAATGACAGGTCGGGGACCTCGCCACCTTCGGTCTCTATGTCGGCCACACAAGCGCCGTCACAAAGTTCAAAGGAAACCACAGTACAGGCTGAAAGGGACTCTCCCTTACCAGAGTCCTCCAATCTCCTCCCCACAATCGATCCAATTTCAGGCACTATACGGGAAGAGGAACACATATCATCCGATGAAGAACTCATTCCTTGGTCTCGTAGTCCGACTCCTGTTCCCCGTCGCGCGCCTTCCGCTAGGCATTCTGAGACCGTTTTGGACAATGTCCTGAGCGATGCGGAGGATGAAAATGTTGATGATGCCCTGGAAGCAGAGGAACGTCAACTGGCCCATGATCTAGAACACGAATCAACCGAATGGAGCAACTTCTTGTCGGGATTGCAAGACGCAGAGAAGCTGGACCAGATGAGACATCAGGCGGATTTGGAAGTGAACAGATTGAAGGAGCAGCGAGTCAAAGATCGAAGAGATGCGGATGACGTGAATTTACAAATGTCTAAAGACGTTCAGTCGATGTTGCGATTATTTGGAATACCTTATGTCATCTCACCGATGGAGGCTGAAGCTCAATGCGCGGAATTAATGCGGAGAGGGTTGGTCGACGGAATCATCACAGACGACTCAGACGTTTTCTTGTTCGGTGGTACCAGAGTGTACAAAAACATGTTCAATCAGAACAAATTTGTAGAATGTTACCTTATGTCAGATTTGGAGAAGGAGTTGGGGTTGGGTAGGGACAAGCTGATCCAACTGGCTTACCTCTTAGGATCTGATTATACCGAAGGATTGGCGGGCGTGGGACCAGTGACGGCGATGGAGATCTTGAGTGAGTTTGATGATGGGGACGAAACGGCTAGCGGTTTGGATGGGTTGTTGAAGTTCAAGCAATGGTGGAAGAATGTACAGGTCGGAAAAGATACTGAAAAAGAATCTGGAACTGCTTTCCGAAAGAAATTTGTAAGTTGTTCTATCATTCACGAAATCCTTTGTCTGAAATTGCCACATTCTTACCAAGGCTTTTGATCCTTCAATGCGCAATGCGTTTACCCGTTTAGCGCAAGAAAAAGGACAAGATTTGGCTGGATGATAGTTGGCCTAACCTGGCAGTCGCTGAAGCATACCACAAACCGGCGGTGGACACATCGGACCAAAGATTCACTTGGGGCCTTCCTGACTTGGATGGTATCCGACAGTATGTCCTGTCTCACTGTTGTTAAGTCACCTATTTACAGTTCCCACATGTTTTGACGCGACTCGGGCTCATAGATTCCTTTCGGATCATCTCAATTGGCCTTCAAATAAGACCGACGACGTAATACTGCCGTTGATCAAGAGACAAACACAACGTATCAGTGGGGTGGCTCATACTCAAGGCGTCTTAGATTCTTTCTTTGATTATTCACTTGGCGATAGCACGACGGCACATGCGCCTAGGTAGGTCCCGGTCATCGTATTGTACAATTTCATGGTGCTGTGGCTGATAAATTACCATTTGTCTTGCGCACAGGATTGCTTCGGGGTTCCAAAGTCAAAAACTACAAACAATTGTACAGAATTGGAGAAAGAAGCAAAAGGAAAAGCAAGGTCAGGACTCCGATATATCAATCGTATCTGGTCCGATTCCTTCTTCGGTTGAGCCCGGTCCTTCACGTACCAAAGCCAAGAAAAAGACCACCGCAACAAAGCCTAAAAAAATAAGCAAGAAGAAAACTACGAGCCCACCGCAACAGACTTCATCGGGCTCGAATCCACCCAAGCGAAAGCGAGCCGCAAGAGCTAAGAAGGTGATGAGTGCTCAGGAGCCGGAACCTCAGTCAACTGAGGTTCTTGTGAATCGTGTCGCCAGTCCTGAGAGACCTGGAACAGAAGAGCCGGTGAAACGCTCAACTCGTGCGAAACGCGGCCGACGGATAGAGAGCAGTGACGAAGATTTTCAGATCAATTCTTCCTCTTCAGACGAATGAATGGACAGTCTCTTAGGGTAGTACAGCTCCTTAACACAACAATGTTCAAAGATTAGGCATTTCTTATTTTATTTTTCAAAAATCAACAGCAATTTCTTTCTTCCCAGTGTAATGTGTCATTGTTGTAGTTTTGTGATCTCTCAACATGTCTCTGATTCTATCACATTTTCAAGCTTGTAGCATTGGTTAGGTTTTAAAATAAGGTGATGTGCTCACACCACAGAGAGTGATGTAGTGAGTTTTCCTACAGTATTGTGACTACGAAAAACCTCTTAAAGGCTTTATCAGATAACTGAGCTCTCCTGCTCGACTGGATAATAGGACATTGAGTCAAGCAAGGGGGGCTCAAATTGACCTCAGATAAACATACTATTTGCTCACTGGGAACTCCATCAGAGAAACTCTCAAAGTCTCCAATACTCTTACAATTAGACTGAGAAGTTGAACAACCATTTTTGATGTCCCGGTGATCGCTTACTAGTTGGTTCAACTTGCCAAAGCCTTGGGGTCCTGTAGAGGTGGGTTTTGGCCAATTGGAATTTGTTAATTTTGCTTGTTGGTAGTCTTTTTTTTTGAGGTTGTGGTTCACTGAGAGAAGAGGACCTGATCTGAGCATGATGAATTGCAATATTAGGTTGTGTACTTCAACCCTACTTTTTTCAACTTTGACTTTTTCTCACTTTTAATAATAATACTTCTCTATGGTTCTCTCCATACAAAAACCACCTATTCCTCACTTTTCTAACCTATTTTGTAATAAGATATTTTAAATTAATAATAATAAGAGCAGTGCTTAATAATTTCCTTTTTAAGGTTCAAGTTTTTTTTTTTGTTAGTACTTACTTTCTCCTCTATTATCAAACTCTTTATTAATTTTTAAGTATTTTATATACTTTGTTTTGTTAAATAACAATATTTACATTTTTTTTTTTTTTTCATCTTATATAAATCTTGTGCTTCTGAGAACCATCATCATCATCATTTTCTCTCAACCCAAAATTCCCCCAATGTTTTTTTATTCATCGTGAAAGCGCACTTATTGGTTTTGGAAAAAGTTTTTTTTTTTTCTTCTGTCCATTTCGTCAAAAGTTCTCAAAGTGATTTGAAGCACTTTTACAATTTTTTTACATTCAAATTAGTTACATAAGTGGACAAATGAGCAAGGAGAGAGGGAAACAGGGGGGGGAAACAAACCTTGTGTTGGGGTCTTTTGAGACTTCTTTAGCCACTGGATACACACACTCTACATGCTTGACTCTCATATTCATTATTAAACCTTCCTTATTGGGCCCTTGGAGGTCTCCCAATGGAGAGTTTTGTCACCAAGGGCTGCGCTGTAGCCCCTCTTGCTACTGTAATTATTATGGGTTTCCCCCTCCCGGATTGGTCACAAATGCCTCATGGATTAAGGTAATGGGGGAAGAGATATGGGATTCTGACCCATTTCCCGTGCCTATATAAAAAATATGGACCAATATTTTGTGGGGTAGAGGTCAGAAGAGTATGGGGCAGCACACGTATGGGGAAGAAACAGAGTCAACAGTATATTATAAGTAAAATAATCAAGCTTTCATAATATCTTCTTTTTTCACAATTCTCAAGGGTAGATCTCTCTACTTTCCCTTCCACAGAGATCCGGTATTCAAGATATCCATCACTCACACATTACGCTGCTCATTCTATCTAAGCCCACA
This sequence comes from Cronartium ribicola 11-2, assembly GCA_000500245.1. Classification (NCBI taxonomy): domain Eukaryota; kingdom Fungi; phylum Basidiomycota; class Pucciniomycetes; order Pucciniales; family Coleosporiaceae; genus Cronartium; species Cronartium ribicola. Next base: position 10,398 of record AWVX01031367.1, read on the forward strand.
AAACCGAAAAAACCCAGCAGATTGATAGCAACCCTCAGAGATCTTACTTAGCCCCTTCACTCTTCCTAATTGCGTCCCACACTTTTCCAACTGGCATCCGTTTCCCAGTCCAGATCTCAAATTGCTTCAAGCCCTGTTCGACCAAGACCTCCAAGCCACCCACCGACTTCCAACCCCTGTTTGACAAGTTTTTCTTGAACTCTGCGTCCTCCTCATCCGCATATGCCATGTCCACCATTACACCACCGCCCTCGCGCTCCAACAAGGCCTCCGGCACTCGAGTCGTACCTGAGGGCACCGTCGATACCACAATTCCCGGCCTCATTCGAATGGCTTCCTCAAAGTCCTCTAGGACCTCGATCGCCCACGATTCAGGCATGCGCGCCACCAACTCTTCTGCCCGCGACCTGGTTCGGTTTACCAATCCGATCCGGCCCACCCCCAGTCGATGTAACGCGTACACGGCTGCACGACTGGTGCCCCCTGCGCCTACCACCACTGCCGTTGCCCTCACACTTGGGTCAGCCGGTAGTGAGCGGCGGATAACTGCAGCGATCGCAGCCCAGTCCGTGTTGTCTCCTACAAGTCGGGAACCCTTCCGGATGATGGTGTTGACAGCGCCAACAGCCCGGGCTTCCTCCGTGAGCTCGTCCATGAGGGCAAGAGCCTTGACCTTTAACGGGATGGTGACGGAGGCGCCTCTGAAATCGGCACTCGCCAACGCGGCCCTCACCCGCTCGTCCTCGAAGGTATCGGTCTCGAGTGGGCTGTAGGTTTGTGAGGAGCCGAGACCGAGCGCAACGAAGGAGGTGTTGTGCATTAGCGGTGATCGGGAGTGACCAATGGGTTTACCAAACAACCAGAACTTTCGCGGTGGATGCTGACCGAGCAAATCAAGTGTTTTCTGAATTTGAGCGTAAGAAAGCTGACCCGGAGCGGCTGGAGGACCGGGCAGCAAGCTGTGCGTCAGTGGGCTGAGGACGGGTGAGAGGATGCGTGACATTTGGCCCGCACGAGCCATATTGATAGTGATGAGGGGTGGGGATGGATGTGAGACCCGGAAGTTGAGGAGTGCGAGATTGTCCTCGAGGGTGTGGGCGACAGTAACGAGTTTGATAATGTCAGCATATTGTCGGATGGCTTGGTACTTGAGCTCCATTTCGTCCGAGTCCCATTTCAGCTTGCCAGCAAAGTCATGGTAAGACCCAATCAAGATACTGTGACCCTTGCTCTTTTGAAGCTTTCGTGTCTCTTCGAGTGAATGACCTAGCTCAACATCGACATATTCGCATCCCGTTCTCAAACCAAGTTGAAGAAGTTCAAAATACTCCTTCTCTGCGCCTTGAGATGGAAACATCCCTCCTTGGCCGTTTGTCCGAACGGTGAAAATAATTGGTAAAGTGGTGAGTCGACGCAAAGCAGCAACCTGTTGTCGGACAAAGTGCAATGAAGGGACCTTGGGCACTTGAGGTGGTACGCCATCTTGTGAGAGCAAGTCCACTCTCAACTCCACCGCATCACAACCTAGAGTTAGCTCCTCGAAATTAGACAAGGCGGGCTCATCAATCGGCCTAGGCTTTGTCAACGAAGGTAGCGTGAGCGCGACAAAGTACGTGCGAGAACCAGGTCGGAGAGCGACATGATTGGTGTCATCGCCGGTAATAAAGTCAAAGAATTGGCGCATCACGCGCTTCTCGTTTGCCACCGTCGCTGGTGAGTCTAGACTCGTACCGAGGTTGAAGAATTCCGCATTTGAACATTCCAGTAGCCATGGCTGCCGGCGCTTCCATATCGTCTCGATCGGTTCCCCGAGAGACGGTCGACTGATATCCTCGTGGAGATAGGAAACGATATCATCTACCTCTCGATTGATTTGGATCACAGGTCCTCGATACCCTTTGAGAATCGCTTGGCCCTCCTCGGTCTCCACTATTCCTCCGCCCAATGAGATTACGTGTCCTGTCGGGAATTTCTGGAGCAGCTCAGCTAGGATGGCACACTCCTCGCGACGGAAAGCTTCCCATCCGTGTTTCTTGACAAACTCGGTGATGATCATCTGATGTCGGTCTTGAAAGTATAAATCGCTGTCTGTCAACGGCCAGCCAAGCGAACTTGCTGCGACCCGACCGGCAAATGACTTTCCTGAACCTCTCATCCCACACAACAACTTTCAGAAAGGAAAATAAAATTGATCCACATTACATTACGTGCGCTACGTTCACGTATACAAATCGATGAGGAAAAAAAAAGTAAAGTGCGAGTATACTGACGATGGAAGGCGAATCAACCGCGAAACTATTCCCTTTCCCATTCACTTTGTTGTTCACCACGTCTTGGTCTTCGCCAACACCTTCGATCGAAAAGCTCAACTTGGCCGAGAAATCATCCCACCAACTTGGCCAAGTTTTCTCCACGCACCGCTTTTGGTCTAACACGAGGCCTTTCCCCCCAGGGACGCTCCCCAAGACCGCAAAGGCCATTGCAACCCGATGATCATCATAACAGTGTATATTTGCACCCTCCAATAGCTCGCGAGCCGGACGACCATAGACCTCAATCCCGTCCGGCAGCTCCTCGGCCCTGATTCCGAGCTTTCCCAGCTCAACTACCATTGCTGCGATTCGGTTGCACTCTTTTACGCGCTGATTTGCGATCCCGAGTACCTTGGTCGAGCGAGCTCCGTCGGGCGCTGGCCCAGCAACACCTAATACCACACAGGCCGTCAAGAACGCATCCGTCATCGTCTCCATGTCGATCGTTCCGAGTTGGTGGAGCTGATCAGGACTCGGAGGGCCGACAAGGGTGGTAGTGGTGGGAGTTTGCTCCACGCGACATCCCATTGGCCCGAGTACCTTCATCGCAAATTGCGCGTCACCTTGAAGGGAGGCCGAGCCGATGTTGTCGAGTGTGATGGTGAGACCGTTGAGAGCGGCGATAGCGAGTGGGTAGGTCGCGCTGCTGGCGTCACTCTCAATCGCGTATGTACCGTCACCTGGGCAGGTGTATTTACCAAGGGGGATCTGGTAAGTGTGTTCATGACGGGTGACAGAGATACCGAAGGAAGCCATCATGGCGAGCGTCATGTCGATGTAAGGCTGGGAGATGACCGTTCCACCGACAAGTTTGAGAGTCACGGGCGTGCGAGCATAGGGTGCGCAGAGAAGGATAGAGGAGACGTATTGAGATGAGACGGAGGCCGCGAGTTCGATGGTTCCGCCCGATAGCCCGCCGCCCGCGATTTCGAGCGGCAAGCAACCTTCAGTACCAAGATAAGTCAGTTGGTTGCCACTCTGTCGCAACGCGTCGACTAGGGGTCCGATTGGACGCTGCTTCATACGCGCATTTCCGGTGATGACTGTTGGTTGAGATGACAAAGAGTTTTGGCCGTCGAGGGTGATGAGGGTAGTAAGAGTGGTGAGGAAACGGGCAGCGGTACCAGCGTTTCCCAAGTAGACTTGCTTGCCTCCCGGTGGTGGCTGGTAGACCATTATACAAGATTAGTACAAACAGATTACAAGAACAGTGATATGCTCCTAACAAAGAGGTCTAGGAAAAGAAATAGGCTCACGTGTAATTTGCCACCACCACCGCGTACGACCAGCGTTGCACCCCCATTTTCCCAAGAAAATGAAGCTCCGCCCATATCTTCAAGAGCGGTCATCATAACTTGAGTGTCATCTGAAGAAAGCAAATTGGTGAGACGACAAGTGCCCGTGGCGAGCGCAGCGAGGACGAGGGCGCGATTTGATATGGACTTGCTGCCAGGGGTGGTAAGCCGGAGCTCGCGTTGAGAGGGTGGGCCAGGGAAGACCCTAACACTTGGCGCGATAACACGCTTTATCAGTCCGTCTTCAACCCCTGTAGCACGCTCTTCGACAGTGCGCCCGATTCGAGATAGCAAGACAATCTTCTTCAGCTTGCCAGCATTTTTCTTGTCTACGCTCATGAGATCCAGTAGACGTTCGGGGGTGAGTCCGGCAGCTTTGGGCGCGCCTGCGATACGAGGATCGGTCATGGAAATCGGAAGGCCGTAAGCAGCCAGACACTTGCTCAATCGACCGACGGCGTCATTGCGCAAGAAGCCGAGTGCACGTGAGACCTCAGCTTCGAGGACCATCCCGACGCTGACACACTCGCCATGGAGAAGATCGGGGGTGAGGACAGCCTCGATGGCGTGACCGATGGTATGACCAAAGTTGACGAGATTGCGAAGACCGGTTTCCTTTTCGTCTTTGGTCACCACCTCTGCTTTCACAGCCACAGACGCTCGAATTACCGACAATAAGAGCTCTTGGGCAGGAGTGATAGCTTGCTTGGTTGTACTGGCCGTTGGGGGCGAGAGGACGGCTGCCCGGATGGCAGCTACGCCAGATTCAAGTTTTTCAAATTCCCTCTCGTTCCAAATGGCCGCGGTCTGAAAAAAGATGATGATGAGGATTCGAAGAAACAAACAGTTAGGGTGGACGGATCAAGAGTTTAAGTGGGATGTAAAGTCAATTTCGTTCACCTTGATGACTTCGGCCATTCCGTTCACGAACTCACGCTCGGGTAATGTTTCCAGGTAGGCCGGATCGATGAATACAAACGCGGGCTGCCAGAATGCGCCGATCAAATTTTTACCCAGTGGAGTATCGATGGCGGTCTATAGAATTGGATTCACCCCCAAACAAAATAAAAAATTACAACACTACTGAGCCGAGAAAGGTTCTCTTTTACTTGAATTGGAAATATCAAAACCAGCCTACCTTACCACCAACTGAAGAGTCTACCATTGCGAGTAGTGTGGTCGGAATCTGACAGAAACGTAGACCGCGCATGAAAGTAGCGGCAACGAAGCCAATCAGATCGCCTACGACGCCGCCTCCCATTGCCAACAGGACGGTATCTCTCGTACAACGTTTCTCGAGCAACCAGTCCTCGATCCTCGCCTTCGTTTCTCGACTCTTACTCTGTTCACCTGGTGGGATGACATATGTGAGTACCTTTGCGCCGGGGTTCTCAGTTGCAAAGGCAGCCTGAAGGGCGGGCAGATGAATCTTGGACAGATGCGAGTCTGTGATGAGGACGTAAGTCGACGCCGGAAGCTCGCTTAGGACGGTACGGGCAATATAGGACTGGAGGTGGAAGCCAAGACGAATAGAGGGAGACCCTAGAATATGGACCGATTGGACGTGTGCGTCGGGGAATGGAGGTACGGAAGCCATCTCTCAAGAGCGAGTTCTGGAGAGGTATCGATAGAATTTGATGGCTTGTCTAGAAGGTATTATATTACCGAGTAGTAAGACTCGATCAGACCAGTTCTCAACCCAATGTGCCAGGGTATCCTATATGGATGGACGGATGGATGGATGGCTGTGGACAAAGCAGTGCTCTCACTGGGGAAAATCAGACCAGATGAGCACAGCAATAAAAATTTGAAGGTTCTCAGACGAGGTCACATGACCAAGGTACAGCAGAGTTTTGAACTTACATAACTAAGAGCGTTGCGCCAAACCCACTTACAACTTTGAAGCATACAAAACGGGTTTTATAGCCTCAAGTTTAGACACAGGGAATAATTCACCTCACTTGTATGGATATGCCTGTTATAAGCAGTCAGGAGCATGTATGATTACACTGCTTCAAGCAGTGTTTGCCCATCTCTCTTTATCTCCATCTATCTGTAAACCCTTATCATCACTCAGGGTTCACGCATAAAACCTTATTTCTCTTAGGCACTTAAACTTAGCGCATTGTATTTCTATTGGTCTGCTGTCGCGCCTCCCTGGCTCCGTAGAGTTCTGGGACTGACATTTCCCTGAACACTTCTATTGAGCCAGTCATAATGAAATCTGTTCTTTGTTAGGTTCTAGAATTCTCCAAGGCACCTCCTTGCCTTGTCACGTCGACGTCCATTTCCTAGAGTTTGTGAAGAGCTTACTCAGCTGTTACACTATCTCCGAGATTCCCCCCCCCATCCGCACCTCACACACCCTAAGTCCCTCAAGCCCCGAGTCCCCACAGTTACTCAAGTCTTTTCCTCCTTGAGTCCCTCATACAGAACCACTGGTGTACAGCCACCCTCACTCACCCGCACAAACAACTTATGCCGCATCCCACTTATCTTATCCAGCTCAACCTTGTTCACGCCGGCCCACACCAACTTCACCCACACATCACCCATCTCACTCTCCCCTGCCCTGCCAACACTGTTGCCCCTCATCAGCACCACCAAGTCATTGCACCTCCCTCAAGTGCCATCAGCCCTCAGAAAGTGCTTGTCTTGTTTCCACCAAACACATACCATCCCTGCCTTGATTGAATCTGACAGCACTTCTAATTTTTGGCAGCTGACCTTGGATATCTTGATCCAGTCCTTGATGATTTCCTTCCAAGAAACTCTTTGTAAAGTACATTATAACTGTGAATTAGTAACAATCCAATGTTGTAGGGGCTATTGTATGTTTGAATAAGAAATAAATATGTGGAATTTTGTGTCTGATTAATTCCAGGCCTTCATGCATGAAGTGACAATAAGTACAAGAGTGGTATAACATACAACTGCAGCAACATAAATCCCTGGTGGACAGGCCCACCAATCTGGATACTAAAATTGTCAGCCCTGAGCATAAAAATGCCATGGACTTACAAAACAAAAATACAACTCATACTCAGTTTCTAGAGTAAAAACACAAAAGTGTACTTATCA
>KI568519.1:0-25100 GCA_000500245.1 Cronartium ribicola 11-2
TGAACTGATGGGGGGAAAATGACAAACAGAGGCCCCACTATATACAATAGGATCTGCCACGAAACAAATCTGAGCCCTGCAGTCCCCGCTAAGACCATGTGGAAAGCCACAAGACCTGCAGTCCCCACCTTCTCCGCTACCTCCACCAATACAAATGCTGTATGCACATGCATACTACCAAAAGAAACCACCCAAACAAAACCAAAAAAAAATACTACTAAGTAAACCACCTCCTACGAGTTCAATGGTGTTGGTCCCGTAATTATACCACCACTCCTTCCTTGACTTCTTACTATTCGACACTGAACCCAATTTTGAATATGTTGTCGCCCAATGTAACTTCTCTCGCAGCCACCCAAATCCTTCCAAATAAAAATCTACCTAATAAAACAACCTTCTACGAGTCCAACGATACCACTCATGTAGCTATATGACCAACCCTTCACTGACTTCCTACATTTCCCACATACCATACCTGTTACCAAACTTCAAACCTAACCAAACACTACCTTCCCATACTCCAAATGCTTCCTAAAGAAAACCCACCTAAGTAAACCAACCCCTAGGAATCCCATGGTATACCTCCAGTGACTTTCACACACTTCCTTCTACCTAAATCCCTTGTCGACAACCCACTACATAGCTCTTAACAGCTTTTATGTACCACACCACCTTGACTGTGGTTGCGTGTTTGTCGCTGGGCTTGAGCTTGATGTTCATGGTCTTCAGCTGTAAGTTGAAGTCCCAAATGATGGCCACCATGGTCCTATTGGTGAGGACAGGGTTCTTTGGGTCGACTTGGTTTAGGAGGATTGTGTTGGCCTCACATTTCTTTTTGGCTGGGGCCCTGACAGGATGGGGCGCTGTTTGCTTTCTGGGCTGGTCATGTTTTGGCATGTGTCTTGAGGCTGTGATGGTGTAGGACTCAGGCGATGGAGCTGTGGGTTCCGGCGCCTTCCGCTGTTGGTGTTGGACGGTGTTGGCTAGGATGTGGATTTGTTCCGTCAGGACCTTGAGCTGGTCCTTGATTGGGCCTTCATTGGTCTTTTGTGTTGCGGGCGCCTCCAGTTGGCCATTATGGTCTGTGAATTGGATGAGCCCTGAGTGGCAAATGTTGGCCCTTGAACCATTAATCTGGTTCTTGTCATGGATTGTGCTGGCTAGAACTAGCAGATCTGCGCCTGTGTTGATGTCTATGGTGACAGTTCTTGCATTGGTTTGTTTGTCTCCTAAGTTGAAAGCCGAGTTCATGGTGCTAATGAGTTTCTTGATCAAGTCTTCCATCAACTTGTCCACGTGGCCTTCGGGGAAAAGGTTGGTCATTCACGTGGATCTGGGTGTTTTTGTGGCTACCTCCATGGATTTGTGCGCCTCTGAGGCCAGCGTAACAGATCATTGTCTCTTGTTGGACCATTTGTCGAGGCCTGGGACTGCTAGGCGTTCCGCCGAGGGAGGTTCAGGCCTAGGTTCAGTCGGACCTTGTCCACCGTGAGAGGTCGCGGGGTTTGGTCAGGCGCGCGCGCGCTGCCGATTGGGTCAAACCCTTCTGTCCTCATCTGATTCTGGTGGTGAGGCGGCGGGCGGGAAGCTGGGTCGGGGGGTCTGGTCTCCAGTTCCATTCCGCTCGCGTTCGGCGCGTCTCCGGGGGCCATGAGACCGGTAGGCGCGTGTTTTGGGGGTTGTTGTTGTGATGATTCTTCAGGATAATGAGAAGCCGAAATTTTGGACGAGTACTTGCGCAGTCACGGATCGGATCACGTGACTTGGTAAGAAGTCAGAATCTCCAAGATCTGTACCTGGTACGAGCAGGACAGAAGCCGTGAGCACAGAGAAAAAATAGAATAACTAGCTTCGAGGCAATGGCTCGATGAAACTGACCTGCTTGCGCAGGGATCAAATCAAGAAGAGAAAGAAGAATTAAAAAGAGTCTAAGAGGAATAAAATCAGCCAGGCCATGGGGATAATGAAACTGTAGAAAAACTAGACTAGACTTACTCTGATTCTCAATTTGATGAGGAGAAATAGTCTTGAACAACACAGAGATACATATATGAAGACTTTGCCCCAACACAACAAAACATATGAAAAGAGTCCCATTACCCTTATTTCATAACCATCATCATCCTTAATCACACTCGCTAACCCTTGCCCCAACATGGCATTTGCCTGAATATACCTTTTTCACTTCTCTCCTCTCCATGTTCTTCTTCGTTCTCCTCCTTCATCCTTTACTCCTTCCAAACTACTATATTGTACCTAACTACTAAATAGTACCCATAACTCTCATCTACGACTATGAGGCAGGAAGAGATTGCCAAAACATCTCATATCTCAACAACTCTTGGTAAAAGGACGTGTAGCAGGGTAGCGCACAAGGATAGTGGATATGAGGTCTACGAAGTAGAGAAGCATGGTAGTCTTTTTTTTAGTCTCTCATTGACTTTGACAGAATCTGGATAGCTCTGGACCCTCCATAATTCATAAGGAACTGTTCAACTGCGTCAGTAGTGTGTGTGGGGACAGGCAAACTTCAGCCAAGTCTGCCTGAGTTCGCACGGCCAAGCATGATAGCGGCTGATGAGGAACCCTGACCATCCCTACCGGACCCTCGGCATACCTTATGATGGAAGCCAGGGACGACTTTGTGAAATTTGAAGCGCAGAAGTCTGTCAAGCGGGGTTCACATCCAAACCAATCGAGAAACTTTCTTCGTAGCCCTTTCCGCCCAAAAAATAAATAAATAAATAAAGCTTCAACTCGATGAAATGTAAGTTCCGCTGCCCTTTGACCGATTACACTTTCCACGGTCAGTTTGCGATTTTCTCGTTTCCCATATCGTCTGACCAGAAACATCCGGACCGGCCTTTGGATCAGATTCTCAGCCGTCCAAATGATGTGAGTTTGAGATTAAAGAGAGCCCCGATTCCAAGAAGACCCACACTCCTGCGCGTTCTTCTGCTTGACCATCTGATCAAGATTGGATTGAAAAAAGAACAAAGAAGCGTTTTTTGTTGACTCTTCAATTCAGATCTTTAATTCATAACTCAACTACACTTTACACCCCTTTACCGCGCTCAATATCGTCCAACCAGCCCCGAATCCACATCTTCTGCCTCAAGCGGAAAGGTGTGACCGGCCTGATAAGGCTTGAAACGCATTTGCGAACGATCCATTTATATATACTCAGCTTTTTTCTGTTCCACTTCAACAGTGTAATCAATCTTCTTTTTCTTGAATCCTAAGCTTCTGGTTCGGTTTTGTTTTTTGTGTGGTTCCCTCCAAACTTTCTCAAGAAACAAAAAAAATAAAAATTAGACAAATCACAAATAAGACTGAGCTTTTGCATTGAACTCTGACTCGCTCATGCCCTTCCTTAAAACCTTTCTTCGATCCCCTAGCCGACCTTCATATCTTCCAGCTGAGCTTGCTCAAATTCATCTCAATATCTCTCAAAATTTGTGCGTAACTTTTGTTCAACCAAATTTGAAATGTTGATGTCTTTTCGGTTTCTGATAAGATCTCTCTCTTTGGCTTTTTTTTTTTTTTCTTTTCTTTTTCAAACAGACTTAGGGAAGCTGAGCTTTTAGCAACGGCTGAAACGCTTGAACAGGAGTGGTGAGTCTAAAGAAAACCAAAAATCAAATAAATACACTTTCCGCAAATTTATACATCTGCCAGAGCTCAAAGTCGCCAAGAATGTTAAGCGATTAGGCTTTCGCAGAGCTCATGAGCAAAGAAAACAAAACTGAAAGCTGACCCTTGCTATGATCGGACAGTCACCAAGAAGAGTTAAATCATCGTTCCATTCTCGAACAACTCGAAGCCTCATCATCCGACCCCGAATTCAATTTTTTTTCGCCAATCCGCGCGCATCTCTCGCCGCTTGCTTCTATCAACAGTTCTCCCCTCTTACCACCTCCAGAATTCCCAATGGCACCCCTTCCACCTCCGGTGATGGTACCAGTGAATGGGACTAGAGAATTATCGGAGCCTTGTATGCTGCTCTTGAAGAGCATCTGGTCCAGAATGGGGTACGATGGTTCAGCATTCACAGAAATGCAAAAGGAGATTGGAAAAGAATTGGCTCGTGCGGATTTTGCAAGGTTTGAGAAGCAATTGCTTTGTAATGAGATCCTGGCGTTGAAACAAGAGGTACAACGCACCTTTCTTTTTAACTCGTTTTCTTTTCTTATTCTTTGATGGGATAGAGCTCACTTGACAATCTAGTTTTATCATCCAACATTCCTTCTCATTTTCAACCGCTCTCCTGTCTTTTTTTTAGTGAGACTTTTCACTCTGACTGTTCAAGAATTTTTTTTTTTTTTTTGCTTTCTCTTTTAGAATAATTTGATTCGATACGAACGAGACGAACATCTTAGACGAGCAAATAAGATCCAAGCCAACCTTAGCCAAGTAATGGCAGCCGAAGACCGAACTTTTATGACTTTGATGTCTGAGCGTGAGTTAGCGAAGAATGCAATTCAGAATGCCCAACGTGGGGTAGAAGAGGTAGTTATGGCAAAGGCACAAGAAGTTGAACGTTCGAAGGCTATAAGTGAAGAGTTAGGTCGCATGGAGAAAGAACGGATCGCGGCTGTAAAGTACGCCAAGACAGCTGAGGAACAAGCCATGTTGGCAAGCATAGCGGCCAAGGCTGCTACTGCGGTGGCTGCTAGTGCGGTCCAATCCAATCCATCCACACCTCGACCCCTCAGCCATCTCACCCCGCGCTTACCAACGGATAGACCATTGTCGTCGTGGGGTGGCCCTAGTACTTCTTATTACCCTTCAACTTATGCCACCTCGTCTTCTTCGTCTCATACTTCGTCAGCAACCCCGTCGGGATCTTATGGGTCGAGTAAACAGTCCGGTTGGACACTAGAAGACGAAAACAGTTTGAGGGCCAAGATCCACGAGCGCAAAACATCGTCCGGTCAGACTAGATTATTACCAGACGATCGAAGATCGTTACAAGATCGATTGAACGCTCGTATGGAGCGTGAACGAATGTCAAGCTTGGTCAGTACTCAGATAGGGTCATAAGACATTTTTGCGATATACAAAGTTGATGGTTTAATTGATTTGAATTACGTCTTTTCAACCATTTCTTACACGCTCATCTTGATTTTTCTACAACCTTGAAAAAAAAATTGAAAAAAAAATTGAAAAAAAAAATGAATTGGGCCCCGGGTTTGAGAAAAGCCCAGTGAGTCACACGTCTCATCCTCACATTCACACTCTCAACAGCAACAGCAACAGCAACAGCAACAGCAACAGCAACAAACTCGGAAAAAGGTGGAATGGCATAGTCCTCTGATTGGGTCCAGTAGTACTCCGAATAAGAGATATTAACACGTTAATCTCCCAAGATTTTTTCTGTCTCCACTGTACTTTGATCCCATAACCAAATATATATATATATATCTATCTTAATTGGGGCAGATTTATTTTATATATATAAAATATACATGTCCTTAGAAAAAAAATACCTCCTCACCGTATGAAGATACACTGCTAGTGACTTGTTAATAAATCAATCAAATTCGAAATTTATCTCATATCTAGCTTTTCATATCTCTCATTCTCATGACCAAGTTTTTCAAAAAGTGACGAGTAGAAGAATTTACAGCTCAATGAGAAGAGCATTTCAATGAGCGGCTGAATAGTGGATCTTTGGCTTTGGTTCGTGAGAATTCTCATTAGGTTGATATAGAGCTCGAAGAGCAACTAGGTTTCGAAGAGCTTTTTCTTTTTTTCTTGACTCTTTAAACCTATCTTCTCCCATAAGTTTTTTTTCTTCTTTTTTATAAGTCAGATTTTTTGGTGGTACCACATTAAAAAACCACCCTCACTTTCCCGGATATGGTCTCATTTAAACAATAGGCTCGTGGAACGTGAAGATGCATAATGTTTGTCAAGTTGAAGTGTTGGGAGGTAGTAAAGCTACATTTCCAACATGATTTCCTTGGGTTTTTGGTTTTGTTTTTGATCCAAGGTAAGCTTGATTGATGACATTGCTGTTCTATTGGGTGGTCTACTTGGTGGGTGCTACAAGGATTACTAGTGTTTGTGAAACTTTATTTCGTGAACTTTTTGGATTTTTCTTAAAAACAAAAAAATTGCACTGAAATAAACTCAAGCTATTTTTTTTGATTCCCTTCTCCCTTGACTGTAAAAAGTAATATCATAAAAAAAACTGTTGACCAGTTGAGATTACTATTACTATTAAGTACTTCAGATACTGAAAAATTGTTAGGATAGATAAAAAAAAACAAAAAACAAAGTGTGTTGGGAAGTCGAAGGTATTATTATAAATCAGCTTTGAGATCATTTAGATTGTTTTCGTTATTCATATATCTTATCTATTCAAGCTATCGCCTTTTTTATTTTATTTTTAAGATTGGTTCTCAAATACCTCTTTGCCAAAAAAAAATTCATCAAGTACAAGTTGTCGTTTTTGAAGTAGCCAGAGGTATCACAGGGATGTCACGACTGCGGCACAGCCGGGAGTCAGAGATCTTGAGGCACCGGAACGGAGGAAGTTCCACCTCATCATTGTTGGAATTCCTTCCGTCCCGGTCCCTCGAGTTCCGATCTCGAAGCTTACGCTCGATCTCGCTGCTTTAGTTTCTAGTGAAGGTCACACTCTAATCGTGAAACAAGGCCTCTCTCTTCTGTTTTGTGTTGTGTTGTGTCTTATTTAGGTCTTGGACCATGTTTCTATTCAAACTGATCGGTTTCATGTTGAGAAGGATACTGTACGATGTAAGTATTTGCCGGTTTCAAACCTCACACCGATCCGGGCCCAGAAATTGGTCCAGGAATTAATTCAAGTGATTGGATTCCTGCCAAAAATTGAATCCTGGAACCCCCAAGTCACTCATAAGTCACAAACATTACATCCTGCTCCCGGCATCTGAGCCGTTAGACCCAGCGCCAGGTCTTCTTTGTACGAGGTAAGTCCGTATGCACTCGTTCACGGGTTAGGATGGGATGGAGAAGGACACGGATAGGTGCCGAACCTTCCATCCTCTCCGCCCTCTCTCTTAACTACTCTGCTGTGCCGCAGTCGTGCACCGTGGACCCGGTCCCCGGGGCCATAACACCGCCCCGACGACAAGACACAGCATCCCCCCCCGTTCCCCCGCCGCCGTACGTCAGAAAATATGTAAGACAAGAAAACATAAGTACAAGAAAGAAAAATAAAAAAAACAGAAAAAAACAGAAAAAAACAGAAAAAAACGTCCCCTTCATTCACACACTCGCACTCCTCATCCCCAACTCCATTCTCCCTTTTTCTTGAAGTGTTGGGCCTAAGGGTTTCGTAAAAATGTCTGCTTTTTGATTTTTTGTATCTATCCAATGCAATGTAACGAACCCCTTGTAGACTTGCTCATTAACAAAATAAAACTCTCGCTCGGTATGGCGCGTCCTCTTGTTCGATGAGTTGTCTGTTGCAACATGTATCGCTGAAGTATTGTCACAGTGTATATTAGATGTTCCTATTGCTCCTATCATATCCGCTATGTACCAAATTTCGCAACCAAATCGCCTCCCTACAAGCTGTCCTTAATGCCATATATTCCGCATGGCAGGTCGACGTTGCCACACAAGTTTGCTGTTTTGATGTCCATGAGATCGGGCAACCCAGGAAAAACGTGACAAAGCCGTGTACAGATCTTGAGAACTCCCCGCCCCAATTCGCATCTACATATGTATGCAAACCTGTTTTCACTTCCTTCTTCTTTGGTCTTATCTTCAGTGCCAAAACACCCGTCGTGTCAATGTACTGTATCAGGTGATGTACCGCCGCCTTGTGTTGCTTTGTTGGTTTCGAGCCGAATCTCGCCAAGAAGTTCGTGGCAAACGTAATATCCGGCCTCGTCGCTACAGCTAAGTAATTCAAACTCCCTATCGCCGACAAATACCATGTTTTATCTATGCACTCCTCATCATCCCCTGGCGTGGTCGGGAGACTAGCCGGATTGATGGTAGTCCTCGCCTTGCCTTGCCGTTCATGGAAGGTGTTGATGATGTTCAATCCGGCTAGTATCCCGACTACGCTAGGGGATGATGAGGAGTGCATAGACAAAACATGGTATTTGTCGGCGATAGGGAGTTTGAATTACTTAGCTGTAGCGACGAGGCCGGTCTTCTCTCCTTGTCTTTCACCTTCCAAGATCTTTGGATCTCGAATCTTTGCAAGCGCCCAAACCTTCGCACGCCCATCATCGTTTTCGATCACCCAAGTACTGTTCTTTTAACAGCCTCAGATAACCACACCACCTCCCACGCCTGATCCCTGCGTGCTTGCGATCACAAACTCGACCCCTCTAACGCCGGGTCCCACGTCGGCTTCGGAGATTCAATCACCGAGCTCGTTTGGCACGGTGTACTCGCTACTGCCTACCCCAAATGGTTGTGGCCCTTCACCCGGTGTAGGACCTCAGTACAGCACAGTACAGCACAATATCTGGTCCTGCCTACCAGGATGTGACAGGGGGGTGAATTTGATCGAGAGAATTTCGGTGGGTTGAAGGGGACGGCAGGGTGTGAAGTCGGAGTGCTGGTCTAATGAAACCAGCGGGGCGGATTGTGTCACGTAAGTGGCATTGTTGGGGCAAGACTTGGACAGGTCGCGCAAAGCTCCAGGGTTCCAGGAAGACCAATTGATCTGTTGAATTAAGTCCTGGAAGTGCTTCCTGGACCACTTTCTGGGCCCGGATCTGTGAGGTTTGAAACCCACAAATACTACTAATTTACTTTCATTTTTTTTTTTTAAAAAAAAAAAAAGAAGCCACAAGTAATTCTGCTTAGTGATGAATCAAATTTTGTGAAAACTTGTTCATTTACAAAGAATTTGTTTTCATTCTAAAGTACCTTTCAAAACATTTTTTAGAAACTGATGATTCATCATATATACGTTTTATCATCTTATACTTTCTCATCTTACAACTAATTCAACCATTGTATAGCAAAAATAAAATAAAATAGACTCACCAAATTTAATACCACTTTGTTATAAGCCAAGTGGAAAAAAAATTAATTTTTTTTTAGGAAATTAGATAAGAACAAAAAAATGTAACATGTGAAACGGATGAACCCATTTTGTAAAAAAATAAAAAACTCACTACTAACTCCTTCTTTGTGATCAAGGTGACCTTTAATGATCCTAAAGGTGTATGTGGTCCCAAATGCAAACCTGAGTGCGCTCCCCTCAGAGACTTTGCATGATTTTTTTTTTCATGTATTGTACAATAGATACATTCTCATTTGTGTAAATACAAATCCTTTACTTAAGAAGGAATAATAGCAAGTTACTTACTTTTGTCTTTTCTTTTCTTTTTTTTTCTTCTGGGAGGGGGGAGTAAATTGTCAACTGCTTTTCTTTTCTTTTGAGACGTGACCATCAATAATTTTACTAGTAAACAATTTAATTTTTTTCTCTCTCACACAATCAGTCCATAGTTGACTTCAATGACTTAGGTTAAAGCTGTTCCTTATAAACAACACAGACTACCCAAATTCAGTGAGTCTCACAGTACATGTTCATGTATTTTTTTTGGTACAAAGACTATTGCTTGCTTTCTACAACATTTGTAATGTACTGATAGCATCACTGTGAAGATAAAGCAGGCTCATGTGGGAATAATGTAGTGTAGGTAAATTATCTAATCATGCCAGTATTGTATATTCAGCTCATCAGTACCAACATATTTGCATCATAAGGAGACAAGCTATGTGACTTAGCATGCTATCATGTGATGCAAATATTCTGGAATTGCATGTTCAGCTTTCCCAAGGTTGAAAGTGGTGTTGCTTCCGTGTGGGGTTTTCTTGGTGACAAGCACACAAGTTTCTTGGTCACACAAAGGGAGTTTGTGTGCTCTTATCAATGAGCAAAGCCCAAATAGATATAATGTTTACTTCAGGCGCAAGGTCCTTGATTGACATAAATAATTCAATGCATGGTTGTGGAAGCTAAACATATAAAAATTATATTGGTACGTGGCTAAGCCCCACACCATCACCAACTGATTTGACTTTTGTTTGTGGAGCAAAAGGGGTTGCAAGCTTCTCAGACAGAACTTGGAAAGCTTGGGGTCCGGAGGGGTGAGCTTGGATAAAGTACCTTCCTCAAGGTCAGTGAGTAGCTTTGTTGAGTTTGAAAAAAAATAAGTTTTTCAGAGAGAACTTCAGAAATTGCTGCCATTTAGGGTTGAGGGTTGATGGTGGCTGGTGATGGTGAGATCAATGCAAGGTTGATGATTTTTGCACCTCCCTGCCACATGTACATACTGTAAGACTGAATGGAACTCTGTCTCCATCTCAAGACTCATATTACCTCATGAAGACCTATCACCAACCCTTGTCTTGTAAAAGCACTTGGCACGATTAGCTTTCCCGCTGGACCACATGAACTTTCAACTGTCACTTATGGAATCTTTTCGCATATTCATCTTCTGCCAGTAGTCACAATCAGTGTATTGTGTTGTTTTGCTTTAGATAAAATCAATATCACTCCAGCCACTAATTCACATTGGTTTTTCCTATTATGAATTGGATCCGTCTTCTGAAGCTACTGACATGGAAGTATTCATTCTTTGATCCTTATCCATTCCCAAGAAGCTTGCTCTTTCGACATTGTTTCTTATGCACACTTTAAAGATTTTAATACTTTCATAAAAATATTACAAGGATGATCTAAGAGTTTGGGCTAGGTTGCCTTAAGTATTTATCTTACCTTCCAATCCTAACATAACCCAACCAAATAACAAACAACCTGACCGAACCTCATGAAACCTAACAAATTTTAGTTGTATGGGAGTCATTTGCTTTGATGACTCATTATTGTCTTACTTTGCATCTAGTATATGAGTGGGACAATGGGATGACTTATGTTGAACTGGTCAAAGCCGGTTTCAGTATCAAGAGTCCAGAACGTTGGAAAGGTATGGAAGTGTTCAACTCAATAAATACAAATTCCTGAATGGAAATGATTGATCAGACAGCATTGTCTAATTTTCTTTGTACAGCAGTAAGAGGCAACAATACAATTAGCACTTCTAACATAGCATGCCTACACACAATGCTATAGATCAATTTTCAAGGCCTACCTTGGGGAATTGGCCTATTGCTTTACATCTGGGCATGCTATGTCACATAGCATCTCCCCATGCAATGCAAACATGTTGGTGGTGTAGCTGATGGTCTTGAAGTGGCATGAGCTTTCTCATGATAGAGCTCAGCAGCTGTTATTATTGATTTCATCATGTGTGTGTGTGTGTGTGTGTGTGTGTGTGATGGTGGGGCTGCCCATTATAAGAAAGAATGCTGCACCAACAAGATCAAGGCATTCAGTGAATAGGAATTCAATTGGGTTTTGGTTGCTCATATTCTCCAGGATTGTGGTTATGCAATTGTTATGGGGAGTGTGAAAAGGTCTTGAATTCTTTACTTTGGGCTGGTGGTGCACAACTTTAGCTCCATTAGGCTCCAATCTGTCCTTGGCCCCACATATCCAGGGCCAGACCAATCTTGGGCCAAGGGAACCTTGGGGGGAGGGGCAAGGGAAGCTCCAAAGCTTATTTTCAGAACTCACTCGAGGCCGCAAAGACCCCTGTAAGCTCTGAACTCACAAAAAAAAATGAGCTCAACTGATGATCCTGGCCCCCAATATTGGCAGCATCCAACAATGCCTTGGATGTTGACATCCAAGGCAAATGCGTTGGTGGTGAGCTGTCAGGTACCATTGGTTTTTTGGATACCCGGGGCATTAAATGATATATAGGATGTTGCTGTGTGTATTCCCATTCAAACATTCCATGATTATCCTGTTATTCATGCCTCTGTGGTGCATGAGTTGTTGACCTCCTGCTATGTATGGGCTGTTTGTTGCCCTGTCCTCTATCTTGGCTTGAATTTCCACTTCTATGGGATGAGCTACTTATTCTCCTCCTCATATATGGTGGTCTTTCCCTTTTTGTAGTGGCGCAGCTGTTTCTCATTGAGGGGGTTCTTCATATGCAGACTGAAAAGTCTTCAACCGAAACTTCTGGGCTAAGGAAAAAGAAAATCCCGCACCGGATTGAAACATGAATTTCGATTTATATGCATGCAGGCAGTGACTGACTAATACTCCATCTTGCCACTACACAACTGTGCCATTGATATTCTGGACTCAAATTCACATAGACCACTATTATTTGGGTCCAACCGTATCCCAAAGTGTCAAGCTTATAAATTTTGAGTTGCTGAAAAATAAAAAATATCTCCCGCGAAACTGAAAATGTTTGGTTTCATTAGGTTGAAGTAAGTTAATTATAATGTGGTTGGGTGAGGTTAGGGTTTTAAGAGAAAAAAACAACTTGGGGAGACCTGACCCAAGCTCTGGGGTAATCCCAGTGTCAGTTTTGTATAAAAGTTGAATATGTAAAGAAAAGTGTGTGAAAAAAAAATTAAAAAATTGGGAACGGCTGTAGAGTAGGTTCGTTTCCACACTTTATTCACTAAAGTTTCTAACTAAGATATGTAAGCCAAAAAACTGAATAAGTAAAATAAGTTTTTTTTTTCAAGATTGATTGATTATATTTCATGAGCTTGCTAATGTAGAAGAAATATGAATAAATGTATTCATAATCAAACAAATAAAAATATCAAATCTTTCAAAATGAGACATTCAACCTACAGGAATTCTAGTATAAAGTAGTATTCATGAAATTTTGCAGCTCCCATGTCCAAAACCAAACTCTGGACCCCAGCTGCATGTGCAATGACTTGTAAGATTGTGATGACAAGTTGCTTGAGATGATAATTTTCCAACAAGGCTAGAAGGCTGACTTGATATGCCAGTATTAGAGAGCCTAGACAACAGAAAGTAAGCAACAAATTATGTATCTGAACACCGTGACAGGCACTTTGGCATTGCATGACCACTTCACTCCAATACAGCTGTAACAGCACTGAATACAATGGTTTTTTCTGCCAGAATCCCAGATTTCCAACTTGAGCTGGGATTCTGGCAGAAAAAGGGATTTCATGTTTGTATCCCCTAAATTCCTGTCACAGTGTTCAGAACTTTTGGAAAAGATTCTGGAAACAGTCCAGAATTCCGGAAATTTTATATTTGTACACCATAGATGCGCCTTTCTGGGTTCTTGCACCCCGCGCACCTCCTGGTGCGTCACATCCGGGTCGGCGCCCGCCACAGGAATCCTTGACAGTGACATCCAGCAGGCCAGCAGCGGATTTGCAAAGTGCATGAGACGTCATCTTACTCGCTCTAAGCCACCTAAGAGACCTTAGCGCGCCTTTACACGTCAAACGACCGATGAGGTCGGAACGATCGAAACGGGTGATACAAGCCTCCTCGCCTATCAAACCTCTTCGGATACGTTCGTGTTTTCGAGTGGGCATGAACAGACGCGGTTAAGTGAAGAAGCTGCTCATGCGACTTTCTACTTGCTATACCCACCTACGCGTTCACTAGTGGGCAATCAAGGTTGAGCTCGATTCGAAAGGAAGGATTAATGCTTGTAAGACTATACTTGGCATTCATTGGCATGCTTACCCAAAACTGATCTTGGTCAATCTCCTTTTCCATATCAAGCAAGACGAGAGTGCTCGCAGTGCATTCATATCTCACGCCACACGACAATGGCTTTCACTTGTGGCCGGCTTTCAGAAACTCACTCCAATCAAGGCCATCCCCTTTAATTTCTAGTATGTATTACGACGTTCATTTTAGGTGACCAGGCCGGTTTAGCTCGTCGAACAGGCTTTGGCCACTGTATTTTGAAGCAAAACTTCAGGACGTCAGACTCCGCGACGTTCAATTGCTATATTTGTTTGTGTGCTTTATAAATCTGTACCTGTAAGTTTTGGATGGATCTCCAAGATAACAGCTTCTCTCATTTGTGCTATCTTTTCTCGTTTCCAAGCTAGTTTCATGGCACAACTGTTGTTTTCAATCATCAAAAATACTGTATCTTACAATCAAAAGTACATCATTCAGAAGTAGAGCCTTTACAGCCTTCAAAGTCTTCAAGCCCAACAGTTAATGTGTATGTACGCCATGCGTCAGCTAAAGGTCATCAAAGAGACGTGTAAGTTTCAATAATCACAAACTGTTTTCCATCCTCCCGACGGCTGAGACAAACACGGAATTGTTCCATCTGAATCGACCGTTTCCTGCTCAATCAACGGCCCCTCTCCTCTAACAAAGCTTCACCAAGCGTTGGACCATCTGCGCCGTACAACTCATCGGAGTCTGCAATGAAAAAATAGTCTCACCCGCTCGACTCGAGAGCACAGCTCCCCGTGACTGCCAATACACAATGATTCATTCGATGAGGACAACCCAGAGTCAGGAAGTTGATACCGATCGATTAGTTTTCGATATCTTCCCCCGGAACGATTTTTGAATAGCTTTGAAAATCGGGGTGCTTGTACACTTTTATCATTTGTCACCCACCCACTCGCGTCAGTGTTGCTTGAAAAAAAAAAAAAAAATCCATCAAAACTGTCAAGGACTCGGCATTCTTGCAGGACGTTCCAGATTGATTCATAGCCGGGACCCTTGAAAAAACGCGCGAAAAAGTCACACGCTGATCAACATTGGACTTTAAAAAGCAAGCGAGCTCTAATATGCGCGTTTTCAGAGCTGTCCTCGTTCGCAAACTCATCAAAAGTCTACCTCCACTACTCAGATTTAGTCTTTCATATTCAATTCATGGGAATTGTCAAGCAGTCTGATGAAACCTTCATGCGCTGTCACGAGCGTCTTCCTCATGGTCCGGAAGATGTTTAGTTCAGAAGAACGGTCCTCCTTACAGTAAGTTGAGAAACCAAAGAAAGTCTTTTGAGAAAGTTAAGTGACGATGGATCTGCATTATTTTAGGGCGCCCACTTTAGCTTAGCGGGCGTTACGAGTCTTACATTTCGTCAGTAATTTCTCTTCTCTTTACTTTGGGTGTCTATATACAAGATGACTGACGCCAAACTCTCTCAGAGTGATTTTCCTCTTTTTACAGTGTCTTTCTTGATGGATTCCATGTAATCTCATTTACCCCAAAATATTTTGCGCTCTAAAATTACCCATCTTCCAAAAAAACAAAGGAAAAAAAAAAAAAAAAATAGTCGGGTGAGCTTGACACTTTTTCTATTGTTTCTGGCAAATCTTCATTTTGATGCACGAATTTTACTCTTTTCCCGTGTGAACATAGCCCCAGTTCGGATCAAATAATAGGCAATTCGGGAATTAGAACAGCAACCCAACCTAACTTCCCAATGTAATCAGCGCGCCTTACTTTCTTTGTTTTTTGATAAATTTGGTAATCAAAATACCAGGCTTTGTTGTGTGCTTAATCTTTAGATGAACTCAACCCTTATAGTTTTTTGCGGTTTTCTTTGTAAGGCTCTCGATACCGATGGTACTAGGTTTCAAGGTGTTGCAAAAACTGCTCTTGGCACCTTGCTACACTTCACCTTGGTGAGTGTGACGGGTCAGCTTAAATGCTAGATTTTTTTCTAAGCAAGATCTTTGCACCTTGTCTTTTTCTCCTACTAAAAGTCGTATATGGAAGAGGTGTATAGGTTTTTGTTGGACCTCAGATTAGCTTATCTCTGTAGACCGTTATTTATACTTCTGAAGTTGTGTTTAGGATTGTAGATTCATAGAGACGTTGTTTGAAGTATCATACAGGACTTGTTGGTGATTGGTTTCGCTTTTTATCTCAAAGTGTTTTTCAAGAATCACACTTTGGTCATGTGGCGTTCACCTGTGGTCACAACTTAACTTGACAAATTTTTTATACTGCCTCGGAGGCCTCCGAGCGTATCCGAGGCAGTAGAAGGACTTTGACCAGTAAAAGTCACAGCTGACTGTGCTTATCTGATACGAAAAGAGAGTTTCCTAACACAATATGAGAGTTGAGTTTCATATGGGGGGTGGGCCAGGGTTTTCTTCATCCACAATCCAAATTTAAAATAAGCTAAAGAGGTGTTGGTTCTTGTCTTTAAGCTGATGAGGCACACCTATAGAAGCGACCGCCAAAGCCTAGAAAGACTGTTTTTTTTTTTGAAAAAAATTAAAAAATTGGAGGCCAGGCACAATTGACGTCGGATTCTTCACTCTACAATTTATCTATTAATTCATGTTATTACAGTCTGTATAAACCAAGCTTTCCTTTCTGGCTCGTGTGATCGCATTAAGCGAGAGCGACTGATACTCCTAAAGATGAGGACCAAAGTTGGAAGGGAAACAATAAGGAATCGTGGGAAACTGAAGGAAGCATACTCTCAGCATAACACACACACACACATATATATATATATATATATGTATATGTATATATATTGGAGGTTTGATCCCCTCCACGATATCGGGACTGGCAACTCGGCTTCGACCTCGATGAAGCTGTTACGTTGCATGTAACTTGTTTGATGAATGCAGATGCAGTGATTGACTCCGGCCCTGGCAGGAGCTTGAGATTGCACGCTTTCACGGCGCAACAGCTGTATGTACTCATGCATGTGCACGTTTCATTAACCCCCCAAGAAAGCTGGCTTGTGCATGCCAGTCTCAAAAAAGAGTATAAAAGCAAGTGTCAAGTGGTGCGGAGGGTGGACCGACCACTTCCTTTGAATTATTGTGAATAGCCTGGTTCTATTGTGTGTTGTTTTCTCGATACAATCTTTCATCAGCCTAGAGGATCACACTTTATGCCAAGAGAGACATTCGCTCGTTTTTGATAGTTTGCTGTTTTACGATTGAATTGATTTGGCCAACATGAAGTTCTTTGGCTTGTTTGCGTCCTTGATGGTGCTATCCGGGATAGTAGAGCAGTTGATAGCTTTGCCAATGGAAGCAGGAGGAATGGCAAACGACGTTGAAAAAATGAAGAAAGCCGACATTCCTGGATCCGGAGACTTTCTAAAGACGGAGTTGTCTGCATCAAAGAAACTCGACAATACGCAGACTCTAAAGGGGAAAACAAAAACACTTCGATCAGTTGCTTCTGACAAGAAGCCAAAAGCCTTGCGGGAAGAGACATTTGGAAACGACATCAACACTGTCATTAGAATACCAGCGTGCTATCACAGATTTGGTAACTCTTTCGTGAAGCCCTCAAGGATTCCGAGGAAGAACTTTGTGAATGGCAAGGTCAAGAAGATAAAAAACTTACAAAAAAATATTGAGCAAGTCAAGATTACGCATCAAGGTGACTCAGATGCCGACAAAAACTCAGGGAGGGAATCCATCGAGAATGTTGAAGGAGGCCTTGATGAGAAAAGCCACCAAGCTGAGGAACATAGCAAGAGTCAAATTGAAACCGAGATCGTGGAAATGCATAATCCAGTAAGGCTCTTTAGAACCACATGGCGTGAACGAGCACTTATTCCACCATATTCGTATCCTTCTTGTTTTATTCCACTGCTTAAACAGAATTCCAATCCACAAAACCAGGCTGGTCACACCAAGCTGTTCGTAGAAAATTCGGATGGCTTGTCGCGGGGTATTATGGAAACTGAAAGGGAGGCAATTTTTATCAAGCAGCCGCTTGAAACCATGGCGGAACTGAAAAAAACACTAACAACAATGCAAAGCAAATGGGCACCTAAAGCCTTGGAAAGGCTGACTGCTGAGGTGTCAGAGGCATCTGATGTGGAAAATGGAGCAGATGTGGGATGGCTTAAATTGGATAGATCGGAAAAAGAGCTTTTAGAAGATTTGAAGGAATTGCACAGGCTTCATCGAGATCTTGAACAGGTACAAACTAAAGTAGAGTCCCAGGCACCAGATGTGGTTCAAATACAAGCCGATAAGAATTTACTGAAGAATGAATTCACTCAAGTAACCAACAAACTCCAAGGCATCAAAACATATGTCCTTGGGGCCAAAGAGCTCAACAGACTTAATGGCATGCAAACAAAACTCCTCAATTACAAGAGCCAAATTTCAACTATGTCCGTGGATGACCTAACAGCCCTTATTCGAGAAATATCAACTTTGCGCGAAAACATGGGGCTGCGTGTACGCCCCAATCACCTTGAAACATTGGATCCCAGGGTGAAAGAGCAGTGTGATCAAATTGATTGTGTTTGGAAAGATGTGGATCGGTTATTGCGGGAAACCTTGAAAGAAGCAGAGGAGAAAAAGTTCATTAAACAACAGGTAAACACCATCGCTGAACTGGAAAAAACATTTAAAATGGTGCAGAGAAAATGGACACCTAATATCTTTGAAAAGCTGATGTCTTCGGAAGCAACAACAACATCCGCCGAGGGAAACGGAGGGGCTGAGGGCTTGCGTGCCTCCGATTCGCAGGAGAAAGAATTTTCACACGATTTAGATAACTTGCGCCGGCTTGAGTCACATCTTGAACGGGTTGAAACTAAACTGGATTCCAAGGCGCCAGATTTTGTGCGAATTCGAGTCCTTAAGGATTTTCTGAAGCAGCCATTGACTCAATTCATTGGCAAACTTCAAGACCTCCAAGCCTATTTCCTTCGTGTCAAAGATCTCAGAAGGATCGAGGAAACAGAAACAACGCTTAACAAGCTCCTTCAATACAAGAGTCAAATTGCAACTATATCCGTGGGTGACCTAACAGCCCTGATACCAGAACTATCAACTTTACAGGAAAGCCTCGTGCAGGGTGTACATCCCAATGACCCAGAGACCCAGGATTTCAGGTTGAAACAACAGCGTGAAGAGCTTCATTGTCTCCAAAAAATGGTACACCAATTAGCGGGTGACACGGTGGAGAAAGCAGTTGAGATAAGGCTCACTAAAGAACGGCTTGGCACCACTAGTCAACTGGAAAGAACATTTACAACAGTACAGAGCAGATTGACGCCCCAAGACTTTGAAAGGCTGATGCCTGCGGAGGCATTAGAGGTATCCACAGACCAAAATGAAGAAGCTGTGGGCTCAAGTTCTATCAATGCATCGGAGAAAGAGATTTTGGACGATTTAAAACAATTGGGCGGACTTAATCATGATCTCGAACAAGTACAGACTTAGGCTAAAGTCCGGGGCACCGGATGTGGTCCAAATAAAAGCTGCCAAGGAGATTACGAACAATGAATCAACTTATTTCACCAGCATAGTCCAAGACCTCGCACCTCTGGACACTGTAAAGGACTACTCTAAGCAGCCAGAATGACGGTCCGTTCTGGCTTCTTGGAGTAGTGAATGGCTGGTCGCGTACTATCTCCTCCTATTTCTTGGCCGCACACTAACCACCATCTAAAATCAGACAATTCCAATCTTACACTCACCACCCTCTACAATGCACATGCAGTTATTATGTCAGCCTTAGTATGAACTGAGGAAACCAGTTCATCTCATGACTAACAAATTGCATAAAGCACTGTAACATACCATATACAATATACATGCAAGACTGTAATATAAACGCCAAGATGGTACATAAGGCAATTCACAACTTTTTGAGGGGGACTGTCCAAGATTGAGACCTCTCCTGTTGTTGTATCTCCTATACTAGGCTTTCTCTTAAGGGAAAAATGTTTCAAACAAAATGCACTATGAATGGTTTTTTTGGGGGAAAAAGGCTGTAATGTATTACATATACAAACCATATCGCAAACACAGTACTACTACTGTAGCATACATATTCTTGAAGTGAGACTTGATTGTGAAGTTGACATTTATGGAGGATTTCCTTGTGTTCTTATATTTTTATCTATTTCTCTTATACTTTTCATTTTCTCATGATCTTGTCATATATACTCAATGGAGCAGGGCCCATGGGAGCCTGTCAAATGATAAATGATGACACACTGCCAGTATACTTTGCTTGGAGGCAGTTCTCCAAGGATTCTTTGGATGACATTTTCGAGGAAATTAGTATCCAAGGTTTTGAGCCATCATTCAAGGGAGTGATCAGGGCCAATTTTCCGCTTGGATCCTCTCCTTGCGCAGCATTTTCATTGGAATCTGCATCCAAGGACTGCTTGAAAGTTCTTCTCGAAGCCAAATACATTGGCAGTGACACGATCTCATGGTACATTCTCAGTTAGGAATAGTGCATCTGTACTGGTCACGTACAGTGATGCACTCATCTAAAACCACTTGGCCCCATATGGTGGAATGAGGACAGAGGGTCTGGTGCTTGGCTGATGGGGTCTTGGCTCATTGTTCTATAATAACAACTTTGGTGGTGTTTTTGTCTCATGGTTTTCTCTTATTTCTCATCAAGGTGGAGCTCCTGGGTTGTCTTGTGGAAACAAGAACTTTTTTTTATCTTCCTACACATGTTTCTCTTTATTATAGATACTCACCCTTTCTTGTGTACTTTCTGAATCATCCTCTAATTATATCAATCCAAATTTATAATTACTTGTTGCTATAGTAAACCATTCCATCAATATAAATAGTACTGTGCTTACCATCATTCACCTTTAGCTTTGAAAACTACTTTTCTTAAGCCATTTTGATCTCAGTCACGTGCCATATACATTAATAATCTGTTTTACTCAAAACTCAGTAAGTCTTTTTTGACTTGTTTGTCTTTATTTAGATCATAGGTGTCTGTATATTGGGCATGTAAGACCTTTTAGGGTGCCTGATACACTCTACCGCTGAAAATTTGAACTTCTGTGCTTGGTTTGGCTCATTATGTAATGTACTAGAAGTACCATCCGCAAGGGAGAATTTTGTGCAAAAGCTCAGCAAGATGGCTACACTGGACCCAAGCTAATTTCTGACTTGAGACATGGCAGGAGTATAATATTGGACATCGCCAGGAACATGGGTGCTATCCACAATGGCACCACCAACAAAAACTACCAGGACCAGCTTGTTCCAGAAATCACAGGACAAGATTTGTTCTATATGTCACTTGTCTAGAAAGAGAAAAACTATTGTCTAAGGAAATCTGGGACAAGCTTGTCCTAAATGTCTTTGTTGGCAGTGCATGAAAGTTTTTTTATTCTTTTGCTATCTTTCCTTGGCATCTCTGCTTGTCTACATTTCTTTTGGTTTTAAATGACCAACTCACATTTATCTTCATCTGAGATTTGATGCCCTTCTGAGTGCAGGCTGTAAGACCTGTTATTACAAAGGAACCATGATCCATTTGGAAGAGCAGGACACCATCAAGGTGTTGGTACAAATACAGGAGGTGAGTTTTCTTCCCAACTTTCAGGTTTCATTTTACTTGGTTCATTAATACTGACTCATCTCCCACTTTGTTTTGTGTGGGTATTTTTCAAGTCAACTCTGAGGATGGAAGTTGAATTTGCATCTAGTGGCTGGGTCCTCTTGGCCAGATACCAATGTGTGATTTTCTAGCTCAAATATCTTCATTTCAAACTCACCTCCACTTAGCCTTCTCTTGGAAACATGAATCAAAGTCATGCTGACAAAGTTCCAAGGGTACAAGAACAAAGCAGCTAAAATGGATACAATTCAGATGGCCACTATCCTTCATCCTCAATACCATATAAAATTCATTGAGACGTACTACAGATAAAATTACAAACACACCCACATTCTCATCAATAAATACTTTGAAGATGCACTTGCTATTTGGCCTGTTACCTCACCCTCAATTCCAACCTCAAACCCAATTGTGGTGCATCAACAGATTTATGCTTTCATTTTCTTTGCATCTCAAGCTTCTGTGGAACCTTTGGCAAATGCTTGAGCCAAGAATCTTGGTAAGTATATCTCTGGGTTACATCCAATCTTGGTATTGAAATAACCACATAAATGGTGGAAGGTCAGCCAAATACTTGTCTCTTTTCTTTCATATCTTTCTATCTGTTCAAGGTTGGCTTATGAAACCTAATCTGATGACTTAGATTCACAAGGCCAACTTGTTGTGATACAGTTAGTCAAGGTCTTCTTTGTATGCTTACTGTATCAATAAGGTATAACAAATAATATCAACTAACTAGTTACAAAAGGGGATGTGTCCGTGTCGAGTTGGTGTGCTGGAAATAGGTCCTTCAACCTGAGATTTGTCAGGGAATAAGTGACTTCACTTGAGTGTATGGAACGAGTGTCTTGTGCTTGAGTGTTGGGAATAGGTGTTATGTGCCTAAGATTTCTTTTCTTTCTACCATCTTCATCCTAGAAATCTGTGCGTGTGATTCAGGAAATAGGCTCATTGTGCCTGAGCTGTGACTTCTCTCTACTTTTATTTATTTATAATCTTTTCTTTTCTATGCTTCCGGTCTGTCGGCGCATTTATGGAAATAAGTCTGATCTGACTTGAGATTGAGAGTATATATATTGGATGTCTGTCGCTATTCAGATTCTTCACTCATCGGAAAGAATCTGTAAGTGAATTTTTACTACTTTACACATCATCTATAGCTCTATTACTCTCTTTTCACTAATTTCTTTTATCAGTACTTTTGTCCTTTTAACTCTGCACTTCTCTCTCCGATCCCTGTCGCATGTCGCACAGGTTGGCCATCATTTTTCTTTGCTCTTTTTAGCTCTCAACTCACATCTGTTACAGTACTAACACCTGATACCCCAGGTTGTTATTTGTTTGACAAACAGACGTTGTTTTCTCACAAGAGAAGTCACAGCTCAGGCACAACGAGCCTATTCCCCAAATCACATGCACAGATTTCTAGGATGAAAATGGTAGAAAGAAAAGAAAGCTCAGGCACATAACACCTATTCCTGACACTCAAGTACAAGACACTCGTTCCATACACTCAAGTGAAGTCACTTATTTCCTGACAAACCAGGTTGAAGAACCTATTCCCAGCACACCAACTCGACACGGACATGTCCCCTTTTGTAACCAATTAGTTGATATTATTTGTTATACCTTATTGATACAGTAAGCATACAAAGAAGACCTTGACTAACTGTATCATGACACACCTGTGTTGAGGTTACAAGTTATTGTTGCAGACAGTTGTTTGGACTGCTGTTTGTCCTGAGACTTTGGTGATCCTATGAAAACCATTGTATGAATGATGTGAACAAATATGTGTGATTTTTGGTGCAGATATTCATACCCCGAAGATCACAAGGTCTATTATACACATGAGTCCAGACAACAAACATTCAACTTTACTGGATACAACAAAGGCGGATCAGGAATTTTATCCTATCAAAGGATACAACTGAGTTGATAAACGAGTAAGGAAAACAAATGTGTGTGCTGAACAGAGCTTGTAAGAGATAACTGTGTCTGATCATCTGTGAGTGTTGAGTACACTCAGGTGTCACAGAGCTGTGGCTGTAAGGGTTACACAATGTTACACCAACAGCCCACCCAAGGTCTTTGGAAATTGGCTCAAAGCACATGCTTCATGCCTAGTCGTTGCCTCAGATACAAGAATTGTTGTTTTCCTAAGGACTTGGTGAGTAAATCAGCAATCATCTCAGAGGTTGGACAATTTTTTACAACAAGGTCACCTCCTTTGACAGCCTCCCGAATCCAGTGATACTGGATCTCGATATGTTTGGTCCTCGCGTGAAAGATAGATTTGGTGGTTAAGTGTATAACCCCCATGTTATCGCTCTGAAGTATGGTAGGACCCTCTTTGCCGAAACCAAAAACCTTCATCATGTTCCGCAGCCATACCATTTCCTGGCCAGCCTCAGTAACTGCTCGATATTTGGCCTCAGTGGACAACACCACTACGGTGGGTTGCAGCCGACTTTTCCAAGAGATAGGTCCACCCGCCAAGTAGAATACATACCCGGTGGTGGACCGTCTTGTAGACTTATTGCCTGCCCAGTTTGCATCAACATGAGACTGATGCGGACTGTTGAAACTCTTTTGACCGTTCAGTGTTCTCAATTCTTCACCCTGATAGGAAATTCCAAGATTGAGGGTGCCCAACAGGTAACAAAAAACATGGAGGACACCATTCCAATGTTTTCGACCTATTTTGACAACTTTGGCAAGAGATAATTTTGTTGGTGGGGTTGGCTACCTTGTGTTCTTTCAAGAAACCCTTCAGTTCTATAGCTCAGATTTCAAGACCTGGGTGTGATGATTTGCTTCCAAGAATTATCCAACATGCAGTTGGCTGCTGCAAGTGGCTCCGTGCCAAAGTGCTTGTCACTAATCATTTCCTGGAGGCGATGGCATACCTTTCTGCCTTCAATACTGAAGAGTTCAAAAAATTTGAACAGAACAAGCAATTTTTTTGATTCATCTCTTTTACTACTCCG
The DNA here is from genome assembly GCA_000500245.1 of Cronartium ribicola 11-2. Lineage (NCBI taxonomy): Eukaryota > Fungi > Basidiomycota > Pucciniomycetes > Pucciniales > Coleosporiaceae > Cronartium > Cronartium ribicola. The sequence continues at coordinate 24,179 of KI568519.1, forward strand.
ATCCTAACTGGCCATGCTCTGGGCTTCATTCTTGTTCATGTCTCTCTAGTCCACTTTCCCTTTCTTCCTGTTTGGCATGTTTGTCCTTTGTTCCTTGAACTGTTATTTCCCTTTTGTTCTTTGGTAAAGTATTCCTATTCAGAGGAAACTTTATAGATCAATTCTCATGGAACAAGCTTATCCCTTTCAAAGTTGTTGGGATTAGGTAAACCCAATTGTTTTAAGTTTTGGTCAAAATCAACTTGACCCAAGGTTGTGAGTGAGATACAGAGTGAGGCATAGGATATGTGTGTGTTGTATTGTGGTTGGAATTGTATGAGTATGTTTGATGATGATACCTTTTTTTTACAATTCTGTGGATTTAACTGCTTTGAAAGATGGTATAAATTGGAGAAAGGGTGTAGAAAAAAAAAATTATGTTTTTTTTTCCCTCATCTACCTGGTCTCTGTTCCCTCCCACCTGAAATTTTTTTTTCTTCACCAAAACAATTCAGTGAGTGATTTCTTCTCTAGCTTTTTTTTTTTTGTCATACCTTCTTCTTAACCTTTATAAATTTTTCTTGTCCCAGGCTTAATTATCATCCTACTATAGAAATTACCTCATCCCTTTCTCTTCTCAACTATGTATCCCTTCTTCTTTTGAAAACAAAATCTACAAAAAAAAAAAAAAAGACCATTTTTTGAAGAAGAAGAAGTTTTTTTTTTTTTCAAAAAAAACCCCTACTAGCACAGTTTTTAGACTATTTTTTTCAAAAGGCCCTCTCCTTCCTCTATATATAATTATATAAGACCCTGAAAAAAAAAAAAGAAAAAACTTACTCAACAGCTTCCTTTTTTTAAGTATCTCTCTTCTTTATTTTCTTCTCAAACTCTCTCTTTTTCTCAAAGAGAGATCAACTAACTTTTTTTTTCTGTAATTAGG
>AWVX01031429.1:0-13667 GCA_000500245.1 Cronartium ribicola 11-2
CAGCTCATGCATCTCCCCCACCCATGCTGGATTTGATGGTTAATCCACATCTATTTTAGAAACCATGAAGGTCAACTGGAGGCCCTGGGTGGCCAGTGACCAGTAAACAGGGGCTGTGATAGGTCTGCAAAGAAGCTGGAGTCCACCCAGGGGGGCTTGGGAGCCGTGAACTGGCAAATGGGCCACTTTTGGGAGCATTGGACAATCCAACTTGTCAGGGGCTGGGGACAACATTTTTTTATAGATTTTTTTCTGGTGCGCCACTGTAGAGTACATATGTGTATGTGGCACCATACAGGTCCAGATGAGTTTTTTTTCACTTTTCAAACTTGCAACCCATCCCTCAGCATTAACCACTGACAATCAATCTGCTCCATCTTTATGGCCAACTTACTTGCAAACCCCCTATGTGATCCCATGAAACAGCATCTCTGTGTCATCCTCCTCCTAGTTTTCTCTTTGATTTTGTATTGTACTCCCTGTTACATACAAGAGCCCCTCATGCCCTTCCTGGTCTGATGCCAGTGGGTAGGTCCGGCTCACAAGTGTAGTCAGTCATGGTGAACCTGGCGCACCTGGAAAAAAGAATGATGAGAACCAATGTGTACAGGTTGTATAGTGGCTGTGTGTATGGTGTGTACACACAGCCACTATAAAGACTGTACACATGTCCCTGGGAAAGTCTGATTGTCCAACCTACTGGAACTTTTGCCAGTTTGACTGTACACTACACTGGCCAATGCTTTCATGTGATCCTAGAACTCCTTCATCTGAATAGAGCATTCGAGGATCCAAACATTTGATAGCCGGCTACTGGCTATTAGGCAGCTATTGGCCAGCTAATACTGATTGGTAAATTTAATTGAGTTATCCCTTGGTTTCATATTCCCCTTTGGGCAACATCAGATATTTTGTCAGCCCTGAGGACAGCTCAGCAGTCCCACAGGCTGTCAACATCAGGAGTACATATGATAAGTAAGTGTAAGAAGGGGTAAAACAGCTGTGTAATCAGTAAATTAAATACCTACACTTAAATATCAACTGTAATATATACGTATTAGTAGCTAAGTACAACTCAGGCTCAGTATCAAGAGCCACATGTAAATAAATAAGGCAAGACTCAAAGAGTATTAATGGTAATAGACAGACAATCAAGAATAAACCAAGGGTTCTTTATAACCATCTTGGTAACCAATTCCAATAGTGAGGCACAAGAGTGAGGGCAGGGTATATAAACCCTCCTTCCCACTCCAGAAGTTGTCCCTCTCTCCCAACCTTTTACCACCACCTTCGAAACACTAATAAGCTGATAATTGAGGATTCTTTGATAATAAAGATATCTGCTCAATAGAGCTCAGTGTTAATAGGTAGTAAAGAGAAGGTCATCTAAATAGGTTGGCAACCTAGACTCAGAGAACCATTGCCTTAGGAAAGCAAGGTTTGAGTCATCATACCCAAGCAACAAAGTGACTGTAGTTTGTACATTGAGGAGTAGAGCCATAGAAGGGTTGAGAGAAAAGGCCTCCCCTTGAGAGCTCCTTCATAAGAGTCATCCTATTCAGCCCCAAGAGAAAATGTCCAAATCCTCTTTTAAGAGGTCATCTAGCTGAAGTCAGTACTTAGGTGGTCCCAGTACTGCTAGCCTAGCTGCTCAGTGAGGTTCCCTAGTATCTCACTTCATAAATTCAGCCAGGAGAGTAGCCAGAAAGAAGCCACTCCCTGACATATTTCCTCTCTCAATTCAGATGTACTCCATTCTTTTATTCCCATGCTTGAGCATGCACCGTGCTCTTGGGCACAGTGCAATGCCACTTGCCCATTCCCACAGAGCTTGCATGTTGCGGACAACAAATGCTGTAGCCTTTATAGAATGTGGTTTCCAGGCAGCTTGTCACATGTGGCCCAAGCATTTTGATATATCATCTTAGCTTGCTGGGATGGGTAAAAAGAGGCGGACAAACAGGAAGGACAATTAAGCTGTTGCCTCCCATTACTTTTTTGTTTTGTTTTGTCATCATTCACACCTTGCTTCCTGAGTGATTTCTTCTTCTTTATACCATTATCTCTCAACCCATCATCAGCAAGTGGCTTGCATCACTTGTTGCAATATAACAAAAATGGTGATTATGCGGGGGTGTTGATGTTGATATGATTTAATAAGTGAGATTGTGAGGAGCATGCATGGACAGAGCATGCCACACACTATGGTGAGTGTGTTAGAATACAACTTTGCAAATCTCCCATGTTACAGTACCAACTAACCAATTCCAATAAGTATCTTACAATACAGGCTACCATTGTTTTCAAATTTCTCTATAAGGTTGTATTGCAAATTGACCCTTCTCTCAATATTTCAAATAAACTTGTTGTCACGTTAGAAAACCAAAATGTATATAAGACCTATAAGCTACACCATAGAGACTCTCTTCATCATTCAGAGTCTCAAATCTTTCATATTAAGTTTCCATCACGTACTAATGTTAACTTCACATGAATGGTGTTCTTATAGGCAAGTAGTGTATATCTTTCTTTTGTTTTCTTTCTCATTTTGCGTGCTTGTTTGTATGTCGTGAAATAAATCTTTCATATTAAGTTTCCATCACATACTAATGTTAACTTCACATGAATGGTGTTCTTATAGAGCGCCCAGTAGGAAGATATGCATGGTGAAAAAAAGGGGTCGCGCGGACTAAAGCGATGGCCGCAGGCCCGAGTAAGAGCCCCGCAGACCCGATTTGATGATGTACTGATGAATCGGTGCGGGTACTGCGGTAGGACTTAGCCGGCGATCAAATGTTCGGATCCTCGAATCTTCACGATCTGAAGATGTATTCTCTTCAGGCTTGAGGAGTCCGTGCCTAGTTAAATAAGCCACGAGGCACTCCAAGAGCTCCATCATGGCTCAACTGAACTTGTTCATTATGTTTTTTCTTACTGCTTTTTTCCATTCTATTTCATTCCTTTTCTTACATCACAGACCTTGCACGGTTCTTATGCTTGTATATGTTTTTTCTTATCTGACGAGTATAAATACTCACGCTTGTGTGAGATGCCTGCTGTCTTCCTCATCTCATCACTACGCATTATTTCTCCTCGTCATCTCTCGTACCTCTGCCTCTGAGCAGGTACTGTTCCTCTCTGATTCTCGCTCGAACCGTGTGCAGCTTAGTACTGGCATCACGTCAACAGCACACCTGAGCTCTAAACCTTTTGGTTTATTGACCAAATACACATTTTGGGGGCTTTGGAGTGGGCCCGACGTAGATATTTTGTTTGTGGTGGACATTGTTTTATATAAACCTACCATGTTGGGCACCCATTTCAACTTGAATTGAATATTCGAAATCCAAATTTTGGGAATGGTTGAGGCATCACGGAGTATTGGTGATGAATGAATACTGATTCAGGAAATCACACAAGACGAAAAAAAAGGTCTAACACTTCACCCATTTACCAAAGACATGATTCACAACCTACAGACAAGTGAAAACTAGTTTATAAAATGTAACACAAGCGAGTGAAACAAATGATCCTTGCTATAGCAATAGAAAGTAAACACTAACGCATATCAATGCGACATAGCTTTGTGAACTACCAGCCACACTTTTTTGATCAAGGATTCTTGGCCTTCTCCAAAGTGTTCAAGATAATGAAACAGATATATAAAAGTAAATGAATATAATGATCACAGATTCTAGTTTTCCACCTCAAGCATATGGCCATGGGTGAATACAGAGGGCAGAAGAGGTGAGAGTTGGAAAAAACGCGACTATGCTCATTCAACGTGTATTTACTTTGTTGGTGTGAGTGGGAAGTGAAACGGTTTCAAAGGAGAAGGTGAGAGTTGCGCAACGGGTTCCGGGATAGCAAGCAGGGAGCCTTTGGTAAAACCGTCCGAGGTTTCGGCACTACCCATGCCCTTATCGAGTAAGTGATGTGGTGGTTTTGCGGAGCAACGTAGAGAATGAAGTCCAGAACTGATGTGTGAAGTCGATGTACCCGATGAGCGCGTCAGCAGACGGCGAGTTTGTAGGATCGTCATTACCATCACGCTATATTTAAGGATGATTGAACATATTGTGGTTAGTGAGTGACCTTCCGCAAGAAGCCTGCTGCGTAATCCAAAAAAGATAATATAAGCTCACATGTTGCTTGTTAGCGAAACAAATCCATGCGCCCCCTAATGATTTCAAAATAGAGCGGACGCGAATATCGCTTCAGAATCTCGCTTTCAGGAGTTGAGTAGGAATAATTGGCATAACCTACGATGTTAGCTACAATAACAAAAGCTTCGGATTTCAAATAATCCAAAGAATCGAAGCTTAACTATGTAAATGGTACCACCAGATCATACCAAACAGCCCGTTAGAAGGAGGATGCTTGGACTGACATGCTTTTGTAAAAACAACAAAAACTCACCTGCCACGCAATCATTGGAATATAACTTAGTGAAGCCAACTCGACGAACCAGCCCATCATCAACAATATCGCGTATTCAATATTGGTGTTTCCCATAGGTCGCCTCCAGTTGAATAGTGGTCTCTTTCGTCGTACTTCCATCGAAGAGGGTGAACCGATAATATTTGAGCTCAGATGCGCTTCCGCTTGTCGACGCATAGCTCGAGGTGTTGCCAGAAGTAAAGGAGTGTAGATCTGGAAACGAAGTTGTACAGTCAAAAAATCGGCGGGTTTATTCAAACAAATCCGGATACACATTTTCCCAGCATGTGATCCACTTACTACCAGAAATATAAGCAAAAAGGTCAACCACATTATGCCGCTGAATCGATACCAAAAATTTAGCCTTCCCTGAATAAACACCACATTTGGTGTAAGGAAAAAGGAGGCGTAAGTTAGACCAAAAGATGATAATCAAGACCGTCTCCATGGAAATTGTGCCTAACATAGCGCCCGCGAGTTGCCTTTGTGTTACAAAAGATTTTACAGGCTCCCAGCGCTGTGCGCAATTACTACAAAGACTGTGAATATTGAGTAAAAGCTAATGGATACGTACTAAGATCATTGGTATGGGCTGTGCAGGCTTGAGAGCTTCCAGAAAGTCATCCAGTTGATACGTCTTTGGGTCGTATTTGTATGATGCATTTTCTAATGAACTGTGTGCTGCTTGAAGAGTCCTCTGGAGATTGTGATACGCCAATTGCCCCATCACAAAGGACCACGTTATAACTCAACACGGTAATATGGCTGTCAGTAAATTGCACAACGCAACCAAGATGATTCAAGAACCTCTTCAACTCACCTGCTGTGGACGTGATGGCTACCCCTGGAACTACCAAATTTACCATCCAGCAAACCATGCTTGATGTCTTGATAACCCTGGAAGACGGATCGGGTCTTTGAACCAAGTCGTACCAGGGACGCTCCCAGCTGGCCAGCGCACACTGACAAGCGCATGCCCAACAGAACACCCATGCTGATAGGTAGATCGTGATGAATTTGATCCCATATAGTGCCAAAATTTTTGCGTAGTTATCGTGACTACCTACTGTTGTGATTTGAAGACTCAGACACGCGATGGTCACTCAACAGTTGAGAATAAGGAATCGCAGGAGTCATGGCATGAGGAGAGGAAACAGGAATTAGCTTTCGGGACGGTTGATAGCCTTTTATGAAAACGCGAAATGGATCGGACAGTGATCGGACACAAGAGAAAATCACACACGAATCGCAAAAATGCCCATCAAGATAGCCATGCAATTAGGAGCGTTTGGTCTCCAAAGTCCATCTTCAATCACACAAAGAGACATCCCTGAATATTCAAGTCTGTCTTTGAAAGCCTTAGGTAAAGAACGTATCAATTAAGGCCAGTTACTTACGGCGGGTTACACTTCCAAGAGAAAAGTGTCCATTGGATACTCGAAGAAACAACAACGACAACGTGAGCGAAAGTAATCTAGTAAAAGTAGCCATAGCGTCCATGTTGCCGTCTGATCTCAGCAAATTGAAGACGGCTTTCGTCTTGACACTAAGCAGGATCAAAATCAGCTCACAATATATAAGCCGCCAGAATTACGTTCATCACGCGTTTCGCCCATGGCGGATCATTTGCTGTCTATTGCACACCGAACTTGGTCAGCCGCAAATATCCATATCGTTTTACAAGAAGGTGGAACAAATCACTCACAGCTACGCTTTGAGTTTCAGCTAGCCATTGTGACGTTGCCTTGTATGGATTGACAGTGGAAGGTATATTACTTATGTAGGAAATCAAAGCTGGTGGTCCAGGTGCTAATGAGTTCGACAACGCCATGTCCGACCTGTTCTTGGAGGGGCTCGAACCGCAAAATTTGAAAAACAACTCCTGAAAATTACACGAGCAGGAGACCAGTATACAACAACAAAGAGGAGAAGAAAGACCGAGCACAATGCAGCGACAGATTGAAGGCAAGTGGTAAATCACAAAGGAAATAAACTTTACGTAAGACTGTGAAAGTAGTACAGGCCAAATAATGAAAGTGAACGTATGGCTCTTTCACTTTGAATCGACGATATAGGTTATTCGTAAAAGCACTCGCTGTCTACGGTTATCAAGTGAGTGGGTGATCTATGAGGAATGCCGAGACTAAACCAGGCTTTCCGGGGACGGTTATAGCAGGCAAAGGTCACAAAAAAATGGGGGAGTGGATAAGTCAATCATTTTTATGGAACGTTTCAATGTGCCTTCGCCTTTTTGAAAGTATGTAGATTAGTATATCGCAATTCGAAATTTGAACTTGATAATACAACCTACCCCCCCAATTCCTCCATTCTGGCCACCACTTTGTAGGATTCTATAGCATTAGTGCTGTGAATATCACTCCTCAATTGAGCAGGGTCATTCGGGCACCTTCGGAGTTGTTGTTCACAAACGATAATAGAGTGTTTCAGAGCAGCCAGGATATGTGTAATATTGTGCTGCAGCCACCTACTTATTTAAAGAAGTATACTCTTGGCTGAGGCGCAATCAGGCATGTCTTGCTATACCCTACATACTTGGGTCACCGGCGTCCAGAAACAGGCGGAGGAGGCAATGGATACAGTCGATTCGAAAAGTCGTGGTCATTCCAACTTAACTAAGTCCCTTTTCGCTCGGAAGCCTCCGAGGCCTTGAGGAGGGACTTACGCCTAACAGCGGACTACTGGCCTGAGTACGATAGAACCAGGCATGTCCTGCTATACCCTACTTGGGTCACCGGCGTCCAAAGACAGGCGGAGGAGGCAATGGATACAGTCGATTCGAAAAGCTGTGATTTTTTCAACTTAACTACTTAAGTCCCTCCTCGCTCGGAAGCCTCCTCGGCCTCGAGGAGGGACTTACGCCTGACAGCGGACTACTGGCCTGAGTACGACAGATCCCAGGGCACCTGCAGCCTTACCTCCCCATTTCTCTCTCTCTCTCTCCCCTTATCAATCTCCTCAGTCCAAAGACAAAAAATGTGTCTTTCACCATTGTACATGTGCTTGTGCCCTCAGATCCCTGGTCTTATCTGTCCATCTCAGCCCACTTGACTGGAATGACCAGTAGTGTGAAGGGAGGAGGTAATCTACTGCGAAGGCTGTATTCATATTGTAGACTATGACAAGGTCTCCCTCGGGCCCCAGTCTTTTCAGGAGTTCCGGAGTCCCTCCTACGGATCTCGGGAGAAGCTGCATAGGAGCTACAGACCCCACAATCATTTGAGGATCTCTGTACAATCTCCGGGGGATATTTGTGCCTTCCAAAGCTCCTGGGGACCTTTACCCGAGATCCATCAGAGCTTCAGTGGAGCCTGGAGCTCCTGTGTACGTTTGCGGCAGCCAAATCTTTGACACAAGTTTTTTGTCAAAGATTTGGACCACCTTGGTCCCTCACAATCAAACATGTTTGATTTCCGATTGTGCATGTTTGATATGTGTGTGGTCATGATTGGTCCTTTGCAACCAGGAACAGTTGCTGAGAATATTTCATGTAAGATCTGAACAGTAGTGTTCATCAAATCTGGTAATTTGCTCACAATTATTTCAGCTAAGTACTTTTCATTGATGTCACAGCCTACAGATGTCATTTCGTTGAGAGCTGATTGAGTTTTGTTGACAAAATCAGAGAAGTTAGAAAAAGGAACTCGAAGGAAGGATAAAAAGACAGAAGCTTGATTGTGTTCTTCCTTTGAAGCATATTTTTGAGTAATTGCTTTCCAAAGAGCTTTAGGATTAGTGAGATGTTCATTGGTAGCAAAAATGATTTTGTTATTATTATCTAAGTGTTGGATAATAATACCAGAAGCCTTGAGTTTACTAGCTGTATGCATCTTAAGTTCTTCAGCATCAGTAGGTTCTTTCAAGGTGGTCAAAGGGTGAATAAAGGAATAAAGACCATGTTCGCTGAGATAGCTCCAAATTGAAAGTTACCATAATGGAAAATTCTTATCAGTTAATTTTTTGGGAATGTGTTTGGTGATTGATGTTGTTGTCATTTTGGATGATGTTGGTAGAGACCACAGTGATTAAACTGGGCTGATAACCAATTGAAGGTTGAGCTGACTGAATGAGACATTCTAAGGGATGATTTTGTTGAAGTGTGGTCAATACACTACTGATCCATGCTATGTACACTACACACTCAGTTGACTAACCAATTGCAACAGTTGCATAGCTCTTCACATCTGAACACCGACTGGATAGCCTAGTGGTCAAAGGCAGCGCTTCTAGCACAGTGTCTCAGCTTATGATGAGGTCCCAGGCTTGAATCCTGGTCTAGTCATTCCTTTTCTGGCACAGAACTTTAAGAGATTTGTGTAAACAACCTTGTTAGAACAAGGAACACAAAGATGACCAAAGAAGACTCAGACAGACCTATGGGAGGATGAGTGTAAAACAATTTGATGTGTTTTCCATTACCAACATCATTAAATAAGTAAGGACAACATACTATGCCAACCTAAAGGATGATTTGTGTAAACAACCTTGTTAGAACAAGGAACACAAAGATGACCAAAGAAAACTCAGAGAGACCTATGGGAGGATGAGTGTAAAACAATTTGGTAAAGAAGAAGAAAAGAGAAGTAATCTCTGACTACAACACTTCTTTATATAGTGAACCAAATAGAGAAAAACACTCATACAATGTAATACAGTCAACAGAACAGCTACATGAGTAAGCAGGCTTAGGAATCAAATACATCATTGACATCATGCATGTAGACCAATATCACATATCACACCCACATCTCAATTTTGCTGCATAACTGATAGGGAGAGCTGGTGTTAGTGGGGAAAGTTCTGTGGCCTGTTTAGCTGCTCCATCTAATTGTTTGTTCCCCTCAATGCCCATGTGGGCGGGGCACCAGATAAGGCCAGGCGGTAGCAGGGGTGAGTGCCAAGGAGAGAGCTGATGGCATTGTGGGTGCCGCGGCATAGGTGAAGGCCTGACATGGCTTGTAGTCATTGGGAGACGGCCAGGATTGCTGGCTGGTTATCTATGAACAAGTAGAGGGTTGTACTTATGGGAGTTAGCTGTTGTCTTACTGTTTCGGCTGCCATTCTGGCTCCCTGGACCTCAGCTTTGTATACGGTGTGTTTAGTGTCTGGTCCTAGGCAGTATTTGACTGTGGTTAGCAAATTAGGTATGAAGGTTGCCGCCCCTACCCCTTGTGATGGGCTAAGTGAGCCGTCTGCGTAGGCCGTTGTCCTGCGTGGGTTGGAGAGAAGTTAGTTAGTGTTTAGGTTAGTGACAAAGGTTGTAGCGGCCTCAACTGATGAGGTGTGGTATACATGAAGCAGTGAGGTGAAGTGTACTGGTGGACTTGGACTTGTAGGCGGACTTGGCCCTGTGAGGTGACCCTGAGCCCCCTCTGGAGATCTATGGAGAGCTTGGTGCCCGGGGCCGACCCTTGCCGAAGGGAGGTCATGGCTTATCATTGCTCTGGCTCGGATGCATCCATAAGGCACAGGTGCTTACTTTGTAAGTGAGAGATTTATTTGAGGGACGATCGCAAGTAATTTTGGGCCTTCACAAGGAACATAATTATGATTTTAGTAGATAGACTACAAGGCTGCAATCCTGCAAGACGAAATGACAATGAGGTGAAGGCGGCCTTCTATCAGCTCGCTTTCGCCGCATCAGCACTAATAAACGTGGGACAGTACACGCCTCCCGCCTTGGGTCCAGTTCACCGTCGTGTTCCATGCTTGCAGCAAGTGAATAATACAAAGCAGTGGACCTAATTCCAAAGAGAAGACTCATCAAGCAAATCCAGATCTACATATCATGTGCCGCTTGCATCAAGTCAATCAGTAAGTAATTGCAGCAAAGAATGTCCCTTTTTGTGAGTGGCTCCGTGAAATTCCAAAGTCTACAGAGAACTGTGAGACACTCGGGGACACCCCTTTTGCCAAGAGCTTCATACTCATATGTATGTATGTATATCCAACGCCCGATCCCATGGTTTTCACATGGTTTGGAAGGCAATTACGGAGGGAAGGAGGTGATTCACAATTACAAATGTCTTTTCTCAACAGCCACCTCCACTACTTGGGGAGCTTTCTAGAGTCCTGAATAAAGACAGTGACTGACAAAGTTAAGTACATTTGCAGTGGCAAATAGGCATAATTCCATGTGCAATAGAGTGTGGTGGATATTTCCAGCCCCAAAAAACTCCCTCAAAGGACGCTACATGCCCTCCAAAGTGTTTTGAACCTCTGATCACTCATACTCACAATAATCGGGCTGCCCGTAGTGACGGATAAAACACCGTACCCACAAGATGATCATCACGTCTTTTTTTACAATACAAACCGACCAGAATGCAAGCCTAGGCAGCAAGCTATTCCAACGATCCTTCTACATGCACACCAACACTCTACAAACCTCACATATCTAGATCAAATACGACAAGGAAGAAAGGGAGGCGGAGTCAAAATGGTGATAAGACAGGAAAACAATACGACATCTGCAAAAGACCAAACCGGAGTTTGGAGTCACAAAGCTTATCAGGGGAACATAGCAAAACAGCTCAAGTTGAGATTCAAGCCAAATACATCAAGTAATACAAAACATCAAAAACAAGCGGAACAATGACGTGAAAATCAAAAGACCTAAGAAAGCCATACTTTTCCAAGGTCATAAATGAGTAAAGGAAGATAGGCAAGATCTTTTCTGCGACATAGGGTACTCAATGGGTCCAATCAATCAAGCGAGGAGACCGAGGCGCGTCTTTGCTGAGAACTAGGATGATACAGTCGCGTCTATTGGTGGTGAACGGTTAGGTGGGAGCGGTACGCCGTCGAGCCGCAGCAAGTTTTGTCGGCCGAGCGGAGAGAGTAGGTCGTAGAATCTCGTAAAAATGGCATTTGACCAACCAAAACCGACTTCATTTGTCGAGTAACCATACTTCAAGAACACACTCTCATCCCTCTGAACTGCATGATACTTCTCCCATAGCTCACCCGTTCGAATCCAGGTCTTGAGGACCATCGAACCAAAATTCGCAGCCAAGCGTTCAGCTTCCTCCACAAACCCGTATCGTTGTAGGCCTTCGACTGCGAATAGCTGAAGAGGAGCCCAAGCATATGGTTTATCCCATTGGCATCCGACATCCCGGTCTGATGTGGCCAACCCCCCAGGCACCTCAAGCGCCGCTAGTCCGCCCTTGGCCACCCGCGCTGCTTGCTGCGGCGTGGCGAGGCCGGTCCAGAGGGGAACAAAGGTGGTTCCGAACGTATACTTTCGCCTCTCCCCGCGCACGAAGTCGTAATCATAGAACAGGCCGTGTTCCTCGTCCCAGTTATAGCGCACCATGAGCTCTCGGCGTACAGAAGCCTCGGTAGCCCAAATTTGGCTCTTGGCTGAATCAGCTGGTTCAAGCATCGCGTGGAGCTCAGCAAGATCGGTTTCCATCTGAACCAAAAGCGCATTGAGACAGACGGGGTTGAAGTCAAGGATTTTGGCGTTGAAGGGCCCAAAGCGGTGAGAGGTATCAAAGCCTGATTCGCGCATGGCTCGGTCACTATCCATGTACCGCGCCTTCAAGGTATCCGTCTCAGTGTCATAGTACTCTGTGATGTCTACAGGTCCAATCCGCAAGATGAAATAAAAAAATATCAGTTCTTTTTCTTATTAATCGGATGGGATGAGCCAAACCAGATATACTTCCAATCAGAACATCGCATAAAGGAATCTTTGAGGACAGTACGTACCGTAATCAGGAATGCCTTTCTGGCAATTCTCCCGAAAAAATCGGCGCACTCGCTCATACGCCGAAGCGCCGTTGCTATCGACTTCATGAGCAATCTCAGGCGGAATACTCCCGCTTGGGCCCGAGTCAAAGAAACGACTAAGACCAGTCTGTTTAACGTGATGCGAGCCAGTGACCCAATATGCATGGTAATTCTCCGCGGCCGCAACTGCCTTGCGAAGCCAGCTTTGAGCATGCGTTGCAGGTATGATTGGGTAGATGAGCTTGATGAGGATTGTAAGAAAGGGAAGCTGAGATCTGGTCAGGTAGTAGGTCCGGTTACCGTTCAAAATCGTCCCGTACCGTTCGATCTGATCCAAGACGTTAAGAAGACGTAAGTCAACATGCCTAGCAAGGATGATGGATGAAGAATGACCAAAGAAAAGTGACGGGTCCTAACCTGGTAGATGTAATTATCGAGAATGTTACGGGCCAAACGGAACTGCTTGTCTCTCAACAAACCGAGAGCAATGAAGAACGAATCCCAGCTGATTGGCGTTCAAGTTGGTTATTCATGTCATAAAAACACGGTCAACAAGATTTCAACAACCTGTCCAATTTCAGTCTAAGTGACTTTCAATTCTCCAACTTACGCATACATTTCCTGGAATACTCCGCCCGGGACCACGTAGGGGTATGGCAGGTATAATGCACCGTGTTGGCCGTCCTCGATCTTTTGGCCTGGAGGGGGAAGTGCAAGGACCTCAACCCTATCCAAATCGCCCTCGGGGTTCCCGCGTACCAGTGCATTCCTTATCTCCTCGACAGTCTCCTTACCCTCAATGGGGTTGAGGTAAAGCCGATGGCGCTGGCCGGGAAGGAGGGGCGCCTTGGGGTCGTTGACGAGATCTATAATGGAGAGGTTGGATCGGAGCAGTGACGACCAGGTCAGGGAGATGTGTTTGAGAAGTTGTTTGAGCTGTTGTTCGGTGGCCTGATTGATCGCTGAAGATCCCAGTGGTGTAGAGAGTGGCCGTTGGCTCTCGGGTAGAGGTGCAAGGGAAGAAGCGGGACCCATGTTGCGGTGGCTATGATGTAGTGGAGACCGACGGCAAGAAATCAAAGGACGGTGCAGTTGTAACAAAGGATGATAAGGATGAAGGCAAGCCAAAGGGAGAAGTGAAGTTGGTATGTACCGTAGGTGAAAGGTGGAAGAAAGGTGGGGACAAATACAAATAACTGTGGCTGTGGGATTGTAACAGGCCGAGGAAGTACTCGAGCTTGTTACTAAAAACTCACTAAGATTAGTTATATGTGTAGTGAATGAGTCCCAGGTAAGTCTCTCTCTCTTCTCGTCTCGCTCCGCTCGGGCAGTCCGGTAACCGATGATGCTTTACACACAAACAACACACAACACACATCCACACACACACACACACACAAACATAAAGAGAGAGGAATGGGAGAGAAAACAGCATGCAGACCTGTAGTGAATGAGTCCCAGGTAAGTCTCTC
>AWVX01031442.1:0-16735 GCA_000500245.1 Cronartium ribicola 11-2
TTACTCTAGAAACTGAGTATGAGTTGTAATTTTGCTTTGTAAGTCCATGGCATTTTGATGCTCGGGGCTGACAGGCTCCTTGATGGTGCCAAACTTGTTTTGGGTTTTTTCAAACTTGTTCAGCAACCTCAGGCTACAAATAAGCAAGCAGAATAATGCCCACTGGGGGCATGAAGTCAATTCCCAACTGGAAAAATGGCAAAAATGCTATTTTCTGAAATGGAAAGAACATTTGAATTTGTCTGAAAAAATCCTGGAGAATTATCAATGATCCTTGCCATGTTGAAAGAGAGTTCTTGATTCTACAGGAACTTTGTGGACAAAACATAGGGATGAAGCCTACATTTGGGAGAACCCAGGAAACTTGGATAAAAAAAACAACATATGCCCAAATTACATTACTTCAAAGGTCCAAGAAAAATCCAGAAAATCAACAAGAAGCCTTCCATAACTGTTTGAGCTATGATGCTTATTATGAATTTTTTCAAGGAGGTTTCCTGGGCCTTACATTTGTGGGCAGGTGGGAAAACAAAGGTTTAGAGAAGAAAGGTTACATGCATTGGCACTATACATAATACTGTCTCAAAAAATATGAAAAACTATGAATCATGCTAGACCTGTTGAAAGTGTAGTTTTTTTTTTGAATTTTTTTTTTTTTTGGCATGTTTTATTCACCAAACAGCAGACCTCTTTTGACAAAATGCTGATAGCTGGAGTGTTGTGTTCCAGATAAAGTATGCCAGAAAAATTTCAAAAAAAAATCTTAAACCTGTTTCACAGTTTTTCAACAGGTCTCATAGGTTTTGTGATTTTTTCAGAGTTTTGAGACACTATTACATTTAGACTAATGCCAGTAAAAGTTCTTCTCTAGACCTTTGTTTTCCCACCTGGCAATAAATTTAAGGCCCAGTAAACCTCCTTGAAAAAATTCATCACAAGCATCATAGCTCAAACAGTTATGGAAGGCTCCTTGGTGATTTTCTGGATTTTTCTTGCACCATTTAAGTAATGTGATTTAGACATATGTCCATTTTTTGATCCAATTTTATCTCCTGGGTTGTGTCCCAAATGTAAGCTTCATCTCTATGTTTTGTCCACAAAATTTCTGTGAAATCAAGAACTCTCTTTCAGCATGGCAAGGATCATTGAGGATTTTTCACGATTTTTTTTTCAGACAATTTTAAAGCTTGTTTCCATCAGTTACATTTCAGAAAATAGCATTTTTGCCATTTTTCCAGGAATAAATCATTTTCCCACTTAGGAATTTACTCAAGGCCCATGGTGGCCCCTTGTGATATTACAATTTGATTGTGCACCACATTTAAGGGCCTACACCTTGCACAAACAAAACCCAAACAATCAGGGTAGGTATCCCCAATGTGCAAAGAGGCTGAATAATCTATTTGTTTTTTTGAAATTTATCCCAGCCTCTTTTGCACATCTTATCCGAATGTAAGGTGAACCAGGACATCAGGTGTTGAGGTTCTGATATGTTGGCTTGATTACATAACAAGGAGAGGAACAAAACATAACCAAAGATCACAGTATTTTCTTTAGTGCAAATCAAGTGCTGGTGATTTTTTCAGATTTTTTGGATCAATTTTGCATTGTCAATGATAAACACAATGGTGATTTAGGGCCTTCTGGCAGGCAAATGCAACAAAAAGTACACATCCTGGTGCAAAATAACTTGCTCGCTACATTCACTAAAGTGACTTAGCCTTGTCCCTGGTGACACCACCAACACTTTTGAATTGGAGGTGCAAACACGTTGGTGGTGATATTCACATCAATGTATATCAAACCTCTTTGCAAGGAGGGAGTGGAGACAATAGAACACTTCCTATTCATCTGCAACAAGTACAAGCACGAGCGAACAACCCTCGAAAAATCCCTCAAAACACTCAACCTCAACCTCAACCTCAACCTCACCAAATCCATCCTACAGTCACCGAAAGCCTTCCCCCTTGTTGCGCGATTCTGCGAAGACACCTGGCGGTTGAAAGACCGCTGGAATTGGGCATCCATCTCCAATGAGGAGACGCCTAGTAATAGGCGCCAACCGCAACCTCCAAATTGTCGAACCGAACGACCGAAGCTACCTTTTTCCTGACACAGCCAGAGGGTTTTTAACGGTGCTTGGACACATATGTAGTGCTTAATAGCCGAAAGGGTCAAAAAGTACTTCAAACTATCAAAAAAAAAAAAAAACCTCTTTGCAATACTTTCTTTCACCTCCTGATATCACACTCAGTACCAACAAATACTAGTGAGCACCTTCTTTGAGTTTTTCCCTGTTGCCAAACATGTGCTTTTTCCCTTCCATCATGATTACACACAAGCAGCTTTTTCCACCGCCCATTCCTCCAAAACCACAAACCCACCAACAAATATCTCTCAACCTCTGGACATGTCAAAGCACCTCCAGTCTCAAAAAACAAAGAGTAATCTCAACCAAAAAAAAAACAGAGCAATGCAAGGAAGCCTCCTCACGAGGCGCGGAAGAGAAAGAGAGAGAGAGAGAGCAAGAGCTAAAAAAAGATAACAAAAGATAACAAAAGCCAAATTCGATCGTGCATAACATCGAACCAAAAGCATAAAACTCAAAAATAAATAAAGGCGATATAAGAAGAAGTGATAAAAAATTATTTTTTCAAAAGCAACTAAATAAATCCACCTTCATGCCCCCCTCCATAATCCCTTTTGGTTCCTCACGACATACTCTGGTCCGCACCCGCTTCAGCCTCCGATCCTGGTACCGGTCCTCCAGTACTGTTGGGCACACCGAACGAGAAACCTCCTTGCGGTGCAGCTACATCACTTTGGAACGCAAATGTACCCGCCTCATCTACCTGAGGGGCTGTTACACCACTTTCTTCGCCTTCCTCATCCGCATAGTACTATTGATTACCCAATCATGATAAAAAATCATCTCTCTATTAGCATTCGTATAAATGTTGCTTTGACTTGGAAAAAATACTGACCTTGTCCATGATAAAGAAACATTTCTTGTAAATCTCCAAGTTCTCATGGTGTTGAAGGTTATGGATCGTGTGCATGCCACCCGCCTCCTCGATATACGTCGCATAGACGTTTATTCCGTTGTTCGCCTCCTTGTCCGCCTCTCCCACCTTTAGAATGTTATCGAGACCGTCCAACGCCACCTGGATGATCTTGTTATCGAGCGCTTTGAGCAGGTCGCACAGAGGTTTGATGCAACCCTGGGATACGAGGTAGCGAATCTGTTGAGGGTCTTGAAGTCCGCCGCTAGTCGCGTTTGAGATCGCCCATGCCGCCTCCTTCTTTGTCTTGAAGTCCGCGTTTTGGAGGATGTTGATGAGAGGCGGGATGATGTTTGCCTCGATCACCGCTTGGATTTGGTGCGGGGAGCCAGCGGTGATATT
The DNA here is from genome assembly GCA_000500245.1 of Cronartium ribicola 11-2. Classification (NCBI taxonomy): domain Eukaryota; kingdom Fungi; phylum Basidiomycota; class Pucciniomycetes; order Pucciniales; family Coleosporiaceae; genus Cronartium; species Cronartium ribicola. The sequence goes on from AWVX01031442.1 coordinate 3,405, forward strand.
GGAGATTGTCCAGCAAGCCTCCTTGCGGATACCGTCTTTGGAAGATGAGAGCAAGGAGAGTAACGCTGGGAGCGCTCCAGAGGCAATTACCACCTGCGTCTGGAGGTCATCACCTGTGACAATGTTGCCGACCGACCTGAGCGCAGGGGTCTGGACAGCAGTGGAGGTGTGCCTGTAGCAACCCAAGCCAAGCATTAGTGGACACTAACGCGCGATGTTGTTTGTCAAAAAAAAAAAAAGCTTACATCAGCAGATCCACCAATCGCCTCACCACACCGGATTCAATCACCGTCTGAATCTTGTCATTCGAACCGTCTGAGAGATAAGAGATCGCCCAGCAGGCATCAATCAAGACCTCTTCATCGATTGAGTATATCAGTTTGGTCAAGACGGTGAGTGCAGGGCAGATCTGAGATGTAGAATGTACAATGGACGTAAGTTCCAGATTTGCGGCCTAGAAAGTAAATGATCACATACCAGTTCCCAGTTCGGTTGAGGGTTCTTGCCCCGGCAAAAGTTAGAAAGCGTCCATGTCGCGTTACGCAACATGCTCAGCTTATGATTCTCGTTCAGAAGCGCCAGCAAGGGCCTCAGCGCGCCCTGAGAGAGCACGTAGTCGCGACACTTGGGACTGTCACCCGCAATGTTACCTAACGCCCACACCGCTTGCTCTCGCACATCAGGCACGACGGACGAGAGGAGCTCAATGAAGATCGGCACGGCTCCGGCTTCCATGACGACGGTGGTGTGATCGGATGTACCCGAGGCGATGTTGGTAAGAGCCCAGGCAGCTTCGAACTAGAGAGCCAGAAGCCATCAATAAAAAGCGGAGCAACGTGATTGAAAAAAGTAAGTCACTCACCTGTATCATAGAGTGAGGGCTACGAAGGAATTCGACAAAGCGGGCCACCACACCGCATTCAATCACTTTTTCGATCGGGGGGTTACGCTCTTTCGAAAGCAATTTACGAAATTTCGTGGTGGCGTCAAGCTGAAGATCAACTGAGTCCGAGAACACCCCCTGGATCATGATCGGGAGCTGCTCTTGTAGCTTTGGTAGTCACCACAGACAGATTTTCGCATCAGTCGCTTTGAGAAAGTGATCCAAATCAAAAGGATGATTGAAGGATGATGGGAACGCAGGAGAGTCCAAGAAGAAATGGTGAACTGACCTGAGAGTCAAGCGCGGTGGCAACACTTTCGTCACTAAAAAAAAAGGCATCGAACCAAGATGAAGCGTCAATGGCAAGCAGACGCGAGAGAGATGAAACAAAAACGAAGAAAGAAAGCGATGCGAAGCAATGAGCAGCGAAGAGATAGGCAGAGATAGAACATACTCTGAATCAGGACCGCTGGCATCGACTTGGTAGTTCCTACGTTTGGCTACCGTCTCGTCGCGCTTAGCCTTTCGGATCTCTACCTGCTGCTCCTCACGTCGTCTACGGAGTTCATCGTGCTTGAAGAGACTGAAGAGAATAAAGCGAGGTGAGCGAAGGGGATGGGAGGTGATAGAGATAGTGAACTTACTTTTTATTTTTGTAGTTACCTTGACGGTGAGCAGGTGCTGACATCTTGCGAAGGATTGGTTGATTTAAAACGAGTAGTGAAAAGTTTGAATCAAATGAGTAGATTGAGATTCAAGCTAATAAATTTGATACACAGTCTGTAGATTGAAAAGGGGAGGGGGGGCTGAGTGAAGACCAGGGGGTAAGAAGAGTGGGTCACAGGCGATCGGGAGAAGTCAAAAATGAAATTGAACATGGAAAACATTCACCGGTGAAAACCTTAGGGCGGTACAGTTACTCAAGCTACCTTAAGCTGTGATATCACTGTAACAGTAACCGTACCAGACCGTACCGTAGTTCAACACACCACCTGTCAGCAACGTGAACAAAAGCAGACAAAAGCAGATTTACAGTATGTCTATACTTTGGAAAAGTCCAATCAGTACATGTCAATACATAATACAACCTCAATCGGAGTTCCATTTAGCCCTTGTGATCCAGAAATTTCGAATTTAATGTCATTCTTCTTTCCTTTCACCAACTCCAAATCCCACGTATACAACCAAACATAATTTTCTTCTACCTAGTGAAGTAAACCCTCTTATTCTTTTGTTGTTGAATTAGATTCAAACCCCGTATTCCTTTACTGTGATGTGATAGCACCGATGTGTAATAGCTACTTAGCCCCGCCGGTCATCAATGATTGCTCACTCGTCAAAATTAGTCAGCCAAATGCCCGCACTCACGTAGATCACGCCCACGGGGTAAAAAGATTCAAATATTTGGGAGAGAGAGAGGGGCTTCGAAAAAAGATCGCTCGTATGAAGACCAAAAAATAAGGCACACCCAGCGACAATAGAAGTGCCCCTCTCCGATCTGAGATATGCTTGTGACTCGAAAAGATCGATAGATCATCAGACAAAAAGGTTATTTGAAAAAAAAGGTATAATCAGAAACACAATACCATTAGAATAATGTCACTATTTCTTTTTTTTTTTTTTAAAAAAAAACTTGGCAGAAAAGAAACTAAGATACAAGATTTATCATCATCCCTCATTAATGAATGAGTGAATTGCCAAAAGAACACTAGAGCAAAGAGAAAGCTCCTAACAAAGAGAAAGAACAAACCCCACAGGTAGGAGAAAGAGAGAGAGAGAAATGCATGATGGTGAGAGACTGATAGTTATGTTGAAAAAAGGGAGAAACTGCAAATTGTAAAACCAGAAACGCAGAACAAGACGAAAGTCAGACAAGAAATGAAAATGTATAAAAAGATAAGTTACATCCAATTTGAGCTACCTCCTCAATCGTTGTTCCAATTTTTGACCTTTGTTGTTGTTGTTGTGTGTAGAGTCTACTCCTTACTCTCACAAAACTTGAGCGAGTTGATCTGAGCACTTTGTTGAGTGATTGGGTGTAAGAAAGAAATGGTAACTTAGTGAGCCTTCCTGCAAGTTCGTTCGGGCGAGATACAAACTACAACAACAACAGCAGCAACGCATAAATAACACACGCATATACATACACCTCACCGAGAATATTACAACAACAAGAAAGGGAACGAAAACCAAAACCACAGCCCTATGACCTATTAAGGTAGGCCCCAAGCCTGTGTAAACCGTTTGGGAGGAGAGATGGCGCTCAGCACGCTTCCATTCGCGTTGTGGGTGGTAGCACTGCCCATGGTATTAGCCGTTGATGGTCGGCGCCTGGATCGGCTGGTTGATTCGACTGGAGAGCGCGGGATGAAAATCTTTGAGGGCGCGATGTGAGTACTGGCGTGCACCGGTGAGGCTCCACCCGGACTGGAGGGCCCGATTGTCAACGGCGTAGGCGTGGGCACTGGGACCGTTGGCGTGCTAGGCGGAAACTCGGCCTCGGGAATCAGTTGCGAGAGCGCAGAAGGCACGGAGCGGAGGGGACCGTCGGTCGGGAGCGCCAACCGGCTCGTCTGTGGGGCTCTCTTACCATCAGCTCACAAAAATCACAGGAAAATCTAAATTAAAGTATAGGAAGAACCAGCAGCAAAAGTGCCGGTCTATCTTACATGAGAGCTCGAATATGATCGGTAGTCGCGCGTGGGATTGGGAATCTGTGTGATTTGCTTGCAAACTTCGGCCAGCTTGCTCGCTGAGCCCTTGCGCGTTTGATCAGAAGACGACCGGGGTGGCGGCTGCGAGGTCGGCGGGCCAGACAAAGGGCCTTGGGCCAGAGCCAGCTGTCCAATCGGTTCACGATCAGCCTTGGCCGGGAAGGGATCGAGAAAAGATGTGGTTTTGGCCGGCTCGGATCGATCGGTGAGGGCAACCGTCTCGGTCTGCTCGCCCACCACCGCTCCAGTTGCGCCTGGTTTATCAAGAATGTTGTCCCTAAGCAGGATCTCGCGATAACAAACGAGCCTAGAGAGATGATGGCGAGCGACACGAATGCGATGAGAGATGGGCACGATGGCCTGCTGGAGCCGAGTCCGGGTCGAGACCTGGAAGGGGGTGAGGACGGCTAGATTGCGGGCAATCCGAAGATCTTCGTTCAAATCCGCTTTCGCCTTCAATATCTCTTGCTCTAGTTCTTCAATCTTGCTCTGATAACCCCACACAAAAAAATTGGAAATCAGCTATCAGCCTGCTGAATTTAAGTCCCACATTTACACACTTTGATCAGTTCATAGCGAGGCACATTTGGTGTTGAACCATTCACAACCATCTGTGGATCCTCGTTATACAGGTTCTGGGATCTGGTTATAGGGCCGTCCCTCAAAAAACTATGTCGGTTGATGGGCCAGGGTTTGTTCGATACCGACCCTCGCCGTGTCCCCGACACACGGTCGTTCGTCACGTCTTCTTCGTATCCTGACCGACCCGCAACGGAACTGCTCGTGCTCACCCGAGCCTGCCGCTCTATGGTAGTCGAGATAATTCCAGCCAGACTACTTGTCGAGCGCGAAAATGAATTAGGGTCGTTCAACTGCGACGACCTGAACGGTACCCCGACCGACTTGAACGTGGCCGCATAGTTGATATGAGCTAGTTCGGACGCAATCCAGTTGCGGTCAGAGAGAGAATCTCAAAAGTGCTTCAGGCGTCCAGAACCTCAAGAGACAACTCACTGATCCAAGCATTCATCTCAATCTCATCCGGTACTTCCATCAGATACTGTTGCTCATCCTTAGCCAAGATCAACCTGAACGTATTCGGTCGGCGGGTGTACGTCCTGAGTACAACCCCAACATCAAAAATTAAACTTGAACATCTGTTTCGCCAACACCAGCATAGATCTGTCCACTTACACATCCATTAACGCAATCCCATCCTCAAGCGAAAAGACCGAATCCGGCTTGAGTCCCGTGATACGTACCACCAACTGATCATCCGAACTATCCGTATTCCGTCGGCTGGCCTCCACAAAACTCTGCTGGAGTTCTTCTGCCAGTGTCGTATCTTTCTGCGTTCACTCAATCCCAACGGCAAACAGGTGGCAGAGCGAAGTAGTTTGGATTAACAAATCGGTATCTCATTTGTCTCTCGACGTTTCTAAAGACACGCTTGTACGTGCTCTTCCGAGAGCCCGCATCGCATATGTACAGCGATAAAGACCCACCGAGCGCACACGAGATATAAAGACAACAGATCAATTCCTGACCTACGCACCATAAACAGCAACTGACTCCCCGTCAGCACCACACACCACTCCCGCCACTTCCTCGTCACGTTCTTCATCAATCCGTCTCCTTCGTCTTTCCTATACGCCAGTCCGACTTTCACCGCTCTCAAGTTTGTAAACACGTGCTCGTCCACCATTGGCTCGTTCGGTAACTCGGCCGTCAATCTGGCCAGGGCCGAACTTGGTTTAGCTGTGAGCCCATTCACAATCTGAAATGTCACCGCGCCTCCGAACGCGCGCCTTAGCCTTGAAGAATCAAAATATGGCACCGTGCCCGTGAAACTGAAAGGGTTCCGACTCGGGATTAGCGCCTCGATGTCGGGCCTGAGCTCGTGCGTTAGCCCGCGGGCAATCAACGTATAAGGATCTGCCCTCGTCTTCTCCCTCAGGCTTCCTGTGCCTGGGTTATTACTACTTGTGCTTGCGCCGAGGTGAAAGAAGGACCCAGTGGTGTCCAAGTTATCAATCTTGTTTCCTGTGATGTCCCGTTCCTCGTCGACAAAGATGAACTGAGTGTAGGTCACGTTGTCGTAGATATACTACTCGATCAAGGCCCCCGAAGAATGGAGAAGGTCAGTCATAGCTCAATTGGACATAGACCCAAAGATTGTGTTTCTACCTCTAGCACCTCGTTCGGAATTCCATCCATCCGCGTATTCTTCACATAATCCGCTCGGCTCATCTTGGCCCGGTTATGTTTGTTAAACGCATCGGTGTGTAACATGATGATCGAAAAAGCCAGCACATACACCTGGTCTGTTCGTCTCACCATCCATCTCAGCCTCCGAAAGAACTCGCTGGTCAACCAAGCGCTAAGACAAATGAATCTTACCTGATGAGCCGTACAGTTTTGGATTACAGGCCATATATCGTTTCGAGAAAGCCTCCATGACCCGATCGATCTGTTGTGTCTCCTTCGGCAACGATACAGCCAACAGCAACTTTCTGAGCGCCAGGTCGATCGGGTCGTGCGCAAACTCAAACGAGTCAAGGTAGGCCACGATCGCGGAGGCATGGAAAGGATCCGAACTTCCACCACAACACCCAAATCAGGTCCGGTCTACCGCTACCCCGATCAAAAACTCTATAGATAAAACACATAATTTATCACTTACCTTGCTCCCAGTGCACTCACAATCATACTCTTCTCCATAGTCCTCCCAAGCCGCTCAAGATAACTCACCTCCGATTCGCCTTTTTCTCGTGGTAAGAGCTTCAACTTTAATGGCGAGTCCAAAGCTGTTGCCAAGCCAAATCGAGATTTTGCACACCCCGTCCTCAGTGTTCATTTCTCTTTATTCGGGCGCGCAAGTAAGTAAGTGAGGCAAAGCAGGATAAGACTGACCTTTGACGGGCTCTGGACCAGTCGAAATTGATTCCGAGGGGGTGCACAGAGGCTGCGGCGCCGATGGTAGATCTTTGGCCTCTAAATTCTCATCTGCCGCCGGCCCAACCTTTACCTGAGCAAGCGTAGGCGATGAGATGTTGCAGGACAACCTACGGGTAAACGCTAACAACGGGCTAGCATCTCCCCGCCCGAGGGTATGACTAGGTCGTACAAGCGGCGGAGAGCTCAGATTGGCGCTACTCTGGCTGCGCACGATCCGGCTCAATCCTTGTGCGGGCTGAGACTTGGGCTTTGCTGAAGAGGTGGTCGAGGTCGCCAGTGGCTTGCTCGAGCTCGGGCTCATCGAATCCGATTGGGATCGCCATAGAGCATTTGACCTGCGAGTACAGAAATGGACGCCCATCAGACCGACAGTAAAAGCTCAAAAACAGATTGCCCCTAGCATGGGCTAAGTGAAAACATACTGAGTTCCTACAGACAACACCGAAGACATTCGACGGGTCCGAGAGGGTCGACCAGCCACGTCGTTCCTCGATCCTCTGACCCCACTTGGGCTTGACTCGGGCTGAGAAGAGGCTAAGGCCGGTCGGTTTAGCTGTTCGCGGCCTGGGACAGAGCTCGAAGTAAGGATGGAAGTGGGTGCGAGGAGTGGGCTTGGATTATTATCGGGCAGAACGGTGGGCGAGGAGAAGCTCCAGCGATAGAGCCTCGAGCGCGAGGAGTTGTTGTTGGCCTTGAAGAGCTTTGCGATTGTCCCACCCGAGGAAGACGTGCTGGAGACAGACCCGTTGAGGTGAAGAAATAGGTCCGGGCCTGTTCCACCTTCGTTACTACTCTGGCTTTTCCGTCGGCTGGGCTCCTGACCTGATCTTGACAGATCATCCGTCCCTCTTGCCACGCTATCACCAGCTGCTACCGCTGTCATCTGGCTCGGAGGAACGCTACCACGACGACTGCTGTTGCCCCGATTCGGGAATGGGGTAACACGCTGGTGCGCACTATTTCTAGTCGAAAGCAAGCCTTGATCCTGTGTCGTGATCTTCACCGAGTTCATCCGGCGATCCTGAGGCCTGGTTCCATCTACAAATTGAACATGATGTACGTCTTGATATTCCCAGGGCGTCACTGCCTCTGGATAGTTTGGACGAGTAGCTGTGGATGAGACTGATTTCTGTTCCACGGGTTTCACGGTGGTGTTGTCAACAGATTCATCCTTTGGCTCTGAATTGTAGGTTGTAAGTTCAGAATGTGGGGTTATATGGTCATCAGTGGCCGAGACAAGTTGGACGGGTGGAGGAAGGCTCGGGGATAGTTGTGTGTTAGATGACAATCCCTCGCACCAGTGAGAGTCGGGGTCTTGGGAAAGATGAGTTCGAGCGGAATGTAAGTTGTAAGAACCTTCATCTTCATCAGCTTCATTGGTCTCCGAGCCCAATTGCGAGCATGTAGAGACGTGGGTGGCAGGAGTGTCGACCTCCAACTGACTAGACCCTGGCAGATGTTCGAAGGATGATGAAAGATAGGAGGTCGATGTACTGAGAGCTGAGAGCGGATCCACAGGTCTGCGTAGCTCAGTAGAGTTTTGGAGCCCTGCAGACGTCCCAGAAGGCACATCCCCACAAATAAAAATTAGGTCATTTGGTGGAGTTTGTTCGATTGCATCCAAATTCGTGACCTTCAGTGGGAGAACTGCTCGGTATTTACCTTTAGAATCCAATATGTCTGGCGTGGCCACGCCTTGGCTGTTGGGAACTTCAAGGCGAGCAGGACCAACGGTACCGCCGACTGCCCGTTTTTGAATTTCAGGACTAGCGGATTGGCTGCGACGGGGCGGTAAAAAATTGGCTTCGAAGGGTGAGATGGGTGGTGGTAATGCAGGCAGCTGGAACGCTGGCCCTCCTCCTGATTCCCCCTCTTGATGGGTTTTGAGCGCAGGTTGACTGTGATCTGAAATATCAGTCTGGGGAACTTCAGCTTCAACCTCGGATTCAGGTTCAGATTCAAGTGGCTCAGGCTCGTCCATTTCTGATTGAGGGATGTAGTGTAGGCTCGGTTTAGGTGTTGGTATAGGTCGCATGAGTGAGCTAGCCATGAGTTTGAGCAGCTCTGATGAAGGTTCGGATGGCACGGGCGGGAGCAGGTCGGGCGAGGTAAGAGAATGTCCGGCCTGATGGATGAGCTCTGACTTGGGCGCCCGGGACCGGTTTGGGCCAGCTCGAGAAGGTAGGGTCGACTCTGATTTGGGTGCATGAGGCAGTGAGTAATGACCAATGTCCGACGAGCAGGCATTGTAACGAGTCGATGGCATAGGGGGCAGGACGTTTGGGGAGGTTGGGTGGACGATCGAAGAGGTTGACTTGGAAGCCAATTTGGCTGCTGAAACGCTCGAGCTCCGTCGACCTTTGAGCTTTGGTTTGAATTTCTTGCTCAACAGGCCCACCAGCCCCGATACTCCACTGCTGGCGGATTTACTAGCCTTGGTGGTGTTCGGACGAGGTAGGGAGTTAACATCGATAAGGTTTTGGAACGTGCCTGAGGAGACGGAGGCGCGAGGCGAAATCCGAGGCCGGAGATCTAAACCTGATCTTGAAGGTTGAGGCTCCTCTGGAAACACGCCGGTCAAAGAATGCTGACTCAAGCTGAAGGATTCAGTAGATGGTGGCGAAGATGGGGGATTTCTGTGTTGATGTGAAAGATTGGAAGAGCTTCGGTATGCATGATTTACGTCCTTAGCCCTCTGTTCGGCCTGGTCATCGTCCACACTCAAACGCCTTGATGGAAACCTGGGTGCGGGCAGTGTTGGGCGATTATGTGAGTTTTGCGCAGGCGGCGGCGCTTGATGATCCAACGAGGCTTGAGCGTCTGTTTGAGGCTTGAGCTTCCAGGCATCACTCTCGGCCTCTGGTTCCTCGGAACTGCCCATACTCGATTGTAGTCTTGTGGTCTGGTTGACATGAGCAATTGGACTCCCAATTCGCCCCTTCGCGAAATGCGGCGAAGACCGGACTGAGGCCGAAGCACCCTTGCCAAAACTGCCGCGCTGACTGGCGCTTGATGTCTGTAGCAGAGGAGGTTGGGGATCGAGGGCCTCGGAACCACCAATGGGAAGGGTGGAGGCCAGTTCCTTTGTGGTAGGCAAGCTACGGCTTCTTTCCAGCATTTCCTGAGCTTGACTGGGAGAGGGGGGCCGGGTGTCATGAGGCTGGGGCAGACGGGGGAGAGATCTTCCGAAAAGCAACAGTGACGGGGTACGAAGTCGAGAGCGGGCAGATGACGAGGGTGACTAATGCAAACGGATGATTGGAGGAGGAGGAGGAGGAGGTATCGAGCGTCAGCTCAGGGATGATAAAACGAGTAAGAAATGAAAGAAAATATTTAACCCACATCTGGTGAACGATTCCCAGTATAGCGATCGTTCGATTCGGGGATTGGAAGGGTATCCAAAGCCGTGTGAGCCGAGGCTGTAGAGCTTGAGAGAGAGGTCTGGAGTTGGGGTGAGAGTAGATTAGATTGGTCAAACTCTCGGGTGGTCGAGAGATATCCAAGAGTTTGAAAACGAGAGTGAAGTTGGTGATCGTAGGCGTTTTGGGTGCGATCGAGCAGAGTGGGGGTGGAGTGAGAGGTGGACATATCGGAGATGAGGGGGAATACCGAGGAGGCTCGTCGGATGAGCCTATGTATCAAATTTGAGCTCTGGTTGTTTGGTTGGAGAGACGTAGGAGCTGGTAGGGCATCAAAGGTTGTTTCAGGGCATGGAGGGGAGTTGGAAGACTGGGGCAGGCCGAGGAAGTGAGGTTTGTCAGGCGCTAGGCGGGATCGGGTAGATAAGGAGGGGATGGCAGCGAGGGCAGAGGTTGAAAGGGTAGGTCGATAGGGAAGCGGAACAGAGTGATTGAGCGTGGGTTGAAAGTGCGGCGTGGATGTAGTTCGACGGAGGAATCGCGTCGACTTTTGAGAATAGTCGGAGAGCGGTTGATTTGACAAAGTGAGCTGCACAATCAGTCAAAATTAAGAAGAGGGTACAGTTTAATGATGAGTATACGATATATAATATGGATCATCGAAATTTTAAGTAGTTGACAGTTATTAGAAATCAGCAGAGAGAGCTCCATAGACTATGTACTACGAATTATGTAGCTGATAATCACCCACCGTTACTGTGCGCACTCGTCCCCGGTTTCCAGTTGGTGAATTTGGTGAGCTTGAGAAGAAATGAGGTCGAAGGTGAGTATTAGGTTGGATGAGGCGCGACCCGGGGAAACTGAAGTTATTCAAACTTAATTGTGCCTCAGATGCAAACTCATAATCGGAGACAGGTCGGGGTCCAGGAGCCGTCTTCACCTCGACCTCGACCCAACGAACGGCACCTGGTGACATTTGATTTTACCGTAAATGACGAGTTCCAATGTGTGGTACGACGCCGGCGGTTTAAAGTGGAGTTAAACCAGCCGAGGTTGCATCGGTCCGAGCGGCTGGTGGATGGATTGGATGAATAATGAATGGTCTTATAAGAATTGTGAGACGTGATCGTTCCAACAGAGCCTCTTTCTTTGATTGATGATAATTTTGCTGGGGCGGTGGTGAAGATGGAGGATTTGACCGTACAATGGTGTGGTGAGTGGGATTGAATTGAATTGTGTTGAGTTGTGTTGATGGTGATCACACGCCTCTTCTTACCCTTCTTTTTCTTCTTCTCTTTTCCTCGGCTTCACCTCAAGTTGTGGCACTCTCTGATAACCACTTGGGTTACAGTACTTATTGAGGCCTTCATTTCAAAGCTTCTCACGATTCTTGAACCTCAGTACTTTACAAGGTGCTCACATGAGCAACCCCTTAATTTTCACTTCTTCATCCATTCTCACTCAACTTCAACTTACACCTCACTACACCCATACAGTACACCTCACTTCACTTTGACTCAAACCATTCACCTGATCACTTATACCGTACACTACGCGTACGTACGCCTCACTTCATCACAACCTCACTTCAACTCACCTCACCATGACTCAACCTCACTACCAACACAACCTCACTTCATCATCATAATTCCTTAATTGGCTGGTTTTCAGTATGCTTTCTTCTCATTTGAACTCTCCTCTCTCCTATGCTCACTTGTCTCAACTTTGACTACTTTAGACTACATTAGAGCACATTAGCAAGGAGAGAGTGCGCAAGAAAATGTACATACATACTGTAGTTTTGACAAAAGTTGTCATCTGCTCTCAACTCGGAGTCCATGCGCGGGGCCTTCGGGGTCCTTCTGATTAAGAGGAGGCGCCGGCTCATCCCATCACCCTCCACTCACCTTCGAAGTCGATCGAAAGGCACCTCGACCGGTCGCACCCAAAGCTCACCTTCGATCGGTTCAGTCTTCACCCCGCCAGTCCTCCTCGTCCGGTCCATTCGGAACAGACCCGCCTCGTCGTGGCTGATCCCTCATCCCATCCATTTGGTTCAATCCCTTCGACCCCTTGATTTCCCTTGAACCCCTCGCTCCTCATCCGGTCCACAAAACAGCCTTCCACGAGTCAGCCTAAGTGATTCACATGGTTCAAGCATATGGAACGAAGCTTTATCACGTTTGAATTTAGTAGATCATCATCAATAATCTCCATTCCTATGTAAACCTGAAAAATCATCACCAGATCGTTCAACAAACCTTCAAACACCTACAGAAGACTGTTCAAATCAATCACCAAATGTTTATCCTATAGAAAATTTGACACATGATATTAATAATAATAATGATTCTTTAATTTCTAGAAATAATTGTCGTGAATTAAATAATGGTATAGGATCTATATCACCTTGATTTAAAGATGCTATGTCTACAAATTCGAATCATTTACATTTAACTGAATCACAACTTGTTAATGAAGTTAATGCTTTAAATAATGCTTTTTCAAATTCTCCTGGCCATCATTGATGATGTAGTTGCTTTTACCATGGTTAGAGCGATGGAGAGAGAGAGATAGTGATAGAGAGAGGAAAGACCTTGTGGAAAGACCTTGTTTTGTTTTGTTGATAAAGTTGCTTTGTTCAATTTCTTTTTCTTTTTTTCATACTACCCTTCAAAGGAGTCTTAATTTATTGGTCAAGTCATTCTTGAATTGCTAGTAGCATGTGCACAAGTTATCAATTTTGCTTTTTTTTTCTACAAACAATGTTTTAACACTCAGTCAAAGATGATCCAGATAGAGAGAAGAAAACATGATCCATTGGGACAGATAGGCAATCATTAAATGGACAACTGAAAACAACTATATGTGCCAAATTTCAATGAAAAGCTGTCATACATTGATACAAAACCGGTGCACAAAAACAAACATAGCTGTATGCTATTCTTGCCTTCTTAGGTACCAGCCTTCCTCATCTCCTTGTCCCTCATCCCCTTCAATTTCAATTTCGAGTTTTTTCCATCAGTCTAATTCTAACTTGAATGCATTAACACCACATCCCATAAAACCCCAGCCTAAATCAAACCAATCTAATAATTTAATTAATTCAAGGTCAACTAAATCAACAATAAATCCACTGGAATAACACATACACTACATTGTTCAATTCATTTACTTAGTACTAGTACTAACCCGTTTGTCTTCCAGGCCATGGATGCGACTGAGAGCAAGTCACTTGAGTATGTGAAGAATTTAAAATATTCATTAGCTACCAATTGGACTCCCACTCCTTTTTTGAGGCAGAAATTGAAGTATCAGACCATAATTTACCATTGCCTTATATGAACATGTACACCACCCAATGATTGGTATCTGCACCATACATAATCTTTCCCTAGATGATCAACAGAACCCAAA
>KI568536.1:0-12955 GCA_000500245.1 Cronartium ribicola 11-2
AGTATGTAATATGTAACTATATGTAATATTACATGTAGAGTTTATTTCTGTAATAATATTACTTGGTTGATAAGTACATATTCTATGTTGTTACTCTAGAAACTGAGTATGAGTTGTAATTTGGTTTGTTAGCCTATGGCATTTTCATGCTCAAGGCTGACAGAGGGCAATAAGGGGATCAAGAAAGGGGATTAACTTCTTTTTGTGAGGTTGGAGGAGTTGTAAATGCATTGATGAGTGCCTGCAAAGTGATTTGGCCAAAGTGAAGTTTTTCTGAGCGACAGGCCCTTTGGTTTGGTCTTTTGGAGATTGCACTGGTGGGAGATTGGGGAAAAGTGTAGAAACAGGAGTGATTTCTTGTAAATTTGGGTCTACAAAGGTGATATAGTCTTAGGCTATTCACAACTCTCACCTGGGGCAGCAGGTCAGCACACTCTTCTAGACCAAATGTGATGAAGAGTGTGAAGAGAAAAAGCTGGAAAATCTTAACTGCAAAGCATAACGGAAGGAAAATAAGAACTCTCACTTGGGGAAGCAGGTCAACACACTCTTATAGACCAAGTGGGATGAAGAGTGTGAAAAGGAAAAGGTGGAAAGACTGAATGAGGAATTCTCCCACCTTGCTACCTGGCAAGAAAACAAAGAAAAAGAGACTACAACTGTCACAGAAGTGTCACAGGTCTGACATGATGGAGCACACACAACAGGAGAGATGTAAGAGTAACCATAACATCTCAACATATAATGTGCACATTGTTCAACTGCAACAACTGGCTAAACAGGGCAGTTACAGGATAATTTTTTGAAGGTTTGGCATCTGTTCAAATCAATGTTTTGCCTACTTTTTTTAAACTTCTTGGCATAGTCAAAATGTCTGTGTAGCGCTATTGGTATTCAGGAACAGAATTTGTTGTGACCAGAAAGCCTACCCTTCTGGGGACAAATATTTGATGTGAGGCTTAAAAGTTTTGAGAATAAAACAGGGCTATTGATGATAGGCTGAAGAATTCTAAGGAGCTATTTTACTGGTGTGGTGCACCAAAATGGTCTAAGGAGATTGTTTGTCATACAGATACATTACCAGAACATCATTACTGATCATACTTATTAGAAAATAGCAGAAAACAACATTTTAATCAGTTTTTTTGAGGCTACAGGAAATCCAACTTTCTAGTTAGTAAAGATAGCCTAGTAGTTGAAAAATAAAAAGTATACTAAATAATATAGAAAACAACTTTCATTAATGCATAGAAGCAGGTTTATAAGTAGAATAAAAAGGAACCCTCATACAATAGTATAAAATGGCATTGAATACTCAAAATCATTGGTGTATAAGACTTTCTCAGTCAGTTTTCAAGCTTTTGAAGGCTACAGTAGCTCAAAATGTTTCTATTAGTGTGATATACAACTTTCATATTTTATTATTATTAGCTGGGTTGGTCAAAGCAGGTTTTATAAAATAAAATAGGTAGTCTAACAATGTCAAAAAGTCAAAAATAGGTGTATTTTTGTATTGGGTATGGATTGAATGACATAGGAGTGGTGTTATGGGTTGAAACAGAGGGGAAGTACTGGTTTGGAGAGATATGAGGTGCTCTGATGGTGGAATTACATAATTTGATGGATTTTTGTGTGGTTTATTCAGGGTAAATAGGAAATTCTCATTAGTTTCATTTGTTTGTCATTAGGCAAGCTAGTTGAAGAAGTTACATTAAAACTGAGTAGGATTAATAGAAGTGACAGATTTGAAGGAGAGAAATCAGAATCTTGGTGTCTTGTTGTTGGGGCATGAAAACTGAAGGGATGATGTCATTCTGAAGGCAGAGAGGCATTCTTACAAATTTTGAGTGCAATGAGGCATCAATAAAGAAGAAAGGTACTAATGAAAGTAGTCTAGAAAATTTGTGGGGATAGGATGTGATAGTTAAGTTCGTCTTATGAGGCTCCAGTGTGGTTCTCTGGCTTGTTAGTTTTTTTATTGTATGTGCTGAATGAGGAATAAGTGAATTTTTGTGTTTTTCTCATTTGTAAGTTTTCTGTGGTGGTTAATAAAGGGGTATTGCTGTGTGGTCCCTTATATTTTCTTGCGCGTAGCTTCGTGGTGAAGACACCAAGTTTTTCTTTAGTTGTGCCTCTTGTCTATATAAGCCAGCCAAGTGATTTTCCCCCTATTTTCCCCTTTTTTAGCCTGTCAGACCTGAATTATAGTATAGTAGCTTATAGTTTTAGTTAATCTGATCAATAGTGTGTGTCCTTTTGGAATTATTAGAGTCAGAGTTTTGGTGATATTGAATTTTGTTGGTGTCAGAGTGATTGGTAGTCATAGCCTTCATTGCTGAATTCCAAGATTTTTGAGTTTTAGAGCCCTGTTTGTGTGTGTTTGTTCCTAGTAAAATCTGCTAAAAAAAAAAATCCAGGATCTGTCCTGTAGTCTGTGGACTTGAAAACAGAAGAGTTGTAAGAAACTGTGAAGGAATTATAGTATTACTGACCCTTGTATTCATAGTTTTGAGTATATTTGTTGTGTTTCCTCCCTTCCAAGCTCTGCCAATAGCTTAGCACTGTTTGAGTTCCACAACATAAGCCACATGTAAAAAGGCTTCCATGGTGTAAGTGTTAGGTGTTAGGATTTGTGTTGGGATCAGGGGAGTTTTTTTTTATTCACAATGTGTACATATCTGGAAAACCTGGTGGTTGGGTGGCTGGTACTTCATACAGTATACAAAGTCTGTATAGTTCACATTTTATGTCCTTTCCATTTTCCTAAGGACTTCCACTGTTCTCACTTCAAACATGCCTTCCATTATTCAAACTCTTGAACAAATCCTAACCCTTTCCAATAACTACACTGGTTTTTGAGAAGGTACATGTGAGGATTTAATCTTCAAAAAAATCTCTGAAGCTCCAGTCCTCTCTGCTGTCAATTCCAATAAAGGGATGTTGTACAACATCAATTTCAACATCAACAACATAGTCAGATCACATGAAGACATGCTATGCGACATTGCATTGCATGTAGGCATTCTACATTACATAGCATGCCTCCATGTGATGCAAATATGCTGGAAGTGTGAGCTTGATTATCTATTTTCTCAAGAATGTATCCAAGAAAATGTATGGAAAAGGCTCCTTGGACTTTTGCAAGTGATTGAATAATTCTTAGAGCTTTCCAACTTTGACTTCAAAAAGGAGGGTAGGGTACTTCATGTACCTTCCTGAGGGCATTCCACTGCAAACAATTTCAAATTTTTGGCCCCAAAAAATTTGAAAAATACCCGAAAAATTTTGACACTGGGTTTAATCCATTTTTTCCCCCTGAATTGAGAGACTCAAAAAAGGAAAGTAAATCCGGGTCGAGATGATTGAGGAAGGAGACTCGGGTAATGGATGATGGATAGTGATAAAGGAAAGGGCCAGCCAGTCCATGTCGTGTGGGTGACGATTGCAAGATGACCTAGATAATCCCAGGATATATTGGTCTGACCCGGATTTACTTTCCTTTTTCGAGTCTCTCAATTCAGGGGGAAAAAACAGATTAAACCCAGTCCCAAAATTTTTTGGGTATTTTTCAAAAGTTTTGGGGCCGAAAATTTGAAATTGTTTGCAGTGTTCCAGGGTTCCTTGACATAGGCATCTTTCTTCTTCTGGTTCAGGAGGTTATTCTACCGCCCAGAGAAATTTGAATGTAATTTAAATTAACCAAGTCCCACCTTGCCCTTGAAGCCTCCAAGGCTTCCAAGAAAGGAGTATTGGCTAAGCAAAGATAGAATATGGTTACTTGTTGCTTGGTCTATATTCTTGATGAGCTATGGTTGACGGTTAACACACAAGAAAAACCCTAAATAGTTCTGTATATACACATATGGTGCATTCAAGACAGGTAGCATGTTGAACTTCCCAAGTATGTATGTACATACCAAGTTTGAGGACTTGTTCATATTCCATGCTCCTGCTGAAGATTGGGATCTGTGACAGGACCCAGACATCCCAATGTGTGAACCAGCCCTATATAGAAGCTGCCACATACTGTCACAGGTACGGATGTGTGTGACACTTGACCTATGTAAGGCAAAGTCTGGAAACTCTGAAGCGGTCTCGCTTTCGATCAAGCCTGTCTTGAGACCCTTGACAGATCCTATTGTTGACACTCGGCGATACTCCAACAGCCTTCGATA
Source organism: Cronartium ribicola 11-2 (assembly GCA_000500245.1). Classification (NCBI taxonomy): domain Eukaryota; kingdom Fungi; phylum Basidiomycota; class Pucciniomycetes; order Pucciniales; family Coleosporiaceae; genus Cronartium; species Cronartium ribicola. Next base: position 4,176 of record KI568536.1, read on the forward strand.
TTGGTCAGAACTCAATGGCGATCAACGTGGACCTTAAAGTAGCTTCAACAGCGTACCAGAACGCTCAAGCAGGTCAGTAGAAATCATCCTCGGTTCTGCTTTCAACTTTTCATATTGAAAAGAGAGGCTCGATACTAATATGTTTACTAAGAACTTTCGAAGTTGGTCATCAGTCGGCAGAAATTTGAATCCCAATTGACCGAGAACTTGGCGGTCAAGACCGAATTCGATCAGTTACCAGACTCAACAGATGATAGCTCTCCGAGCGAAGCTCGTCACGTTTACAAGTTGATCGCCAATGTCCTGATCAAGCAAGATACGGCTGAAGCGAAGACCAATGTCAACCGCCGCATCGAATTCTTGAAAGCGGAGCAGTAAGTGATTCATGGGATAACTACGTACGAAACTGAATCAGGACTGACTGCTTTCTGTGCTCTTTGATTTTCGACCTTAGGTCAAAAGTGGACGAAAAGATCATCGCACTTCAGAAGCAAATGGAAACGCAAAAATTGGAGGTAAGTTTCCTTGCGATTTCTAGCCTCGGAAACCTACCTGGAAGTGCTTTTCTCGAGCCCACGGAGATTCTGACGCGCCTCGGCTTGCTTCGATTTCTTTTGGCTACGCGTTAGCTTATTCACCTCCAGTCACAGCTTCAACAGCACCAAGCAACTGCACAATCTCGACCGAATGTCCCAATCACAAGTCCCCCTAAGGTAGCATTGTCATCTTAAACTGGTTTCTCATGACAGGTCGTCCGATCATTTGGTCCCGATCATCGACGCAGTTGACGCAAGTTAGTCAGACAAGAGTTTGTTTTGATTTCAACAGTCTGTCACTATATGTCTCTGCTGTCCAAAAATTAAAAATGCACCCATGCCATTCCCAATGAGCTTCAGACCCCATATCTCCAATGTAATTATGATTATCTGATCGCCACGTGGTTTGATAAAGTGTCTACCTTGATGATATTTGTGATTAGCCTCGATTTTCCTGGTCAATCTTGTATGATGAGTCGCAATGAGTCATCTGGAGGTCAAAAAGGTGTTGATGATGCCCAGCATTCTAAGCACCTCGTTTGACCAAGGAAATTCATCGTTGTACAATATACTGTACCTCATACTCCAATGAATATCTCATCTGATATAAGCGGTGCATATTCATGTGTGATGTTCAGCCTCAAACGACTGCCTCCTGGCCTTCCTGCTCAACGTCAAAGACAACTGGAATCTACTGAAGTTGATTTCTCCATCGTTCCACTCACATACCACTAGTTACTCAAAAATTGGATATGAATATTGGAACCTAGTTCACAATGAGAATAAGATCAGATGTGTACAAATACAACAAGTTGGCATCGATCCAAGATTTCAAGCCCTTTCCTTGCCATTAGTTGCAGGATGTATAATGATCTAAAAAAAAAAAAAGAAGGCAGTGGAGAAAGTTCACACCTGAGCTAGCTAAATTCTGTGATACGTCGAATGATAACGAGAAATTACTGACGTCTACAGGAAAGGGCACAACCTCCGAACTCGTGATGGCTGGAATGTGATCCCTCTGACTGACGACGAATCCTATCTGATGAGATAAAAAGTCGGCCAGCTGAGACTTGATAGATTTGATAATCTTCTCGCGTTCTGAATCATTGAAAGATCATAACGTATTAGCTCATCTCACTTGATTTATGATCAGTTTCTCTAAAGTAGACTGTTCACTAGCCTCCTTCCAGTTGATGGGCTGTAATTGATTGACTACTTTGATGATGAATTGTGAACCCAATCTCCCATCGTTCCCAAATCACGTCTTCTTCAGCCGTTTGATACCATGGCTTGCTATCCCGATTTGAGCGCTTTTCTAAAAACCTCAAGGAAAGCTTTAGAGAGAGAGGGTGGGGTTGCATATCGATATGAATTCATAGTTTAGTGACGATTTACATTAGCAAAGTGGAGTAACCCTGATCGTACAATTTGGGAAGTCTTGTGGTCTAAGGCTTTGAACAAGCTTTCTGTACGTTCCTCGACGAGGCGTTCAGTGTCAGGTTCAATCACCTGGGGCTATCAAGAGTGAAGATGTTGGCGATTGGTCAAAGTTGACTGGACTGGAGAACAGGACGGCTGCGTACAAATGTCAATCCCAAGACCTCAATGGTTTTGGGTTGGATTGACCCAAAAACGCGTTGGAAAAGAATCGAATGAAGTATTGCTAGGGTTCACGGGCGCCGGACCACAATCGGATCGGAATGAGTTGATTGAAAGCCAAGACCCGAGCTTCGAATCAAACCCACCTTTTATCACATCTCTCGCCACAGTTCGAATGATGACCTGATAAGATAATGAAACATCAGTCCAAGGCTGAGTTGAGCATCCACCGTTCCCAGGGGGTCATGATGGAATGAATGAACACATAACCAACAGAGGTCGAGCGAGAGTCTGCATACGAATTCGTGACGAAACACCGGAGCAGTACTGGTGCTCATGATGGACAGAATTTCCAAGGCTTCAAATGTCTTATCAACTGCCTGAAGTGGTATTCATAAAAGTGAGGAGTGCCTAAAAAAGTGCGGTGTCGAACCGGTGCGTGGGCCCCGTGGGCGTGAACAAAAAGAGGGCCGCACGAAGGTGCGCGTGTCATCATCAGTGCGGCCGACCTTAAAAAGGCCCGCTCATCACAAGGTCCAGAGGACTCCACTGCTTGATGGGGTTGATTTCACCGCCACCTCATTTTTAGATTTCAGAATTTGGTCAAGGACCAACCCACAAACAACGTGGAGGAGTGATGCATGGATATATCAAAGACTAAGGTGCATATGTTCAAACCTTGTTCCTTTTTTCAAAACTGCAAAGACACATCTCTTGATTGAATCGAATCAAAAAGTGACTCTCAGATGAGCTTCTGAGCTCACATCTATTTAACACTCCAATCAAGCCAACTCCCAACTGGACTCAATCATGCTGGCTAATCCGACACTGATCAAAAGCTGCTGGCTAATTGTGAAGCACCCGGACACACACCTGATTTCAGTCTTTGCTACCTACATTCGGCCCAGGACCATCTATGCTTTGATTGTGGTATATTTTTTTTATTTCTAAAGAGTTATCTGTATAAACTCATCCTTTATCAGTTAGAATTCTTCTATTCTACAATTGACAGACATTCTAGCGCTCTTGTCCCATCAGTCATTGGTGTCTTTACCCCCTACACCTCTATCTACATTCTTCACTCTTTTACTCTTTCTACAAAAATCTCCCATGAACTCATCTCAAGACCCAGCTACCAACCACAGAATCCATGTATAATACAACTTCTGAACATAAGTAACACAAAGTCCCTGAGGCCCAGCCCAGCCAAAAATCATGTGCCTCACCAATTCCGATCTTCAGTTTTCATGTGCGGCGGTAGCTCTCTTCCAAACTCATCTAACTCTCCACCATTAGACGGGTTTGGAGCCGGAGCCGAAGGTTGCGCTTGACCCATGCCTCCAGGCCACCTGTTGACGCCACTCCTCCCCATTCCACCCCGGTTCGCAGGAGTAGTCTTCCACCGCATTTTCCGATCTACTGCTGCCACCGCACCTAGATCCCTTCCCATTGCTGCCTCCTGACTCAACAACGGGCCCCGTCTCCATCCACCTGGCACCACCGACGTGGTCGTGCTTGCAAGACCCGGTAAGCTCGTGTCGCTCGCCTCCACTGCACGCCCAAAGCCAGGGATAGCGGCCGGCTCTGTCCGCAATGGAGGCTGCTGACTAGCTTGGAACCGTTGCGCTGAACTTGAGCCAGCCGCGCCAGGCCCTGAATTACTGTCAAAGTCCATGGGCATCCCAGGACCGTTTGAATGGTGGTACTGATGTCCAAGCCCGGGCACAAAGAAATCTTCGGCTAGATTGTGAGGGCGCGTCAGTCTAAACAGTCGAGCAAAAGGGAAAGAGAAAGAGACAAAAAGCCTCAACGAACGCTGTTCCTCCTCATCCTTAATACCCAGCTCCCGAGCGCGATCTTTACCGATGTGAAACTTATCGTTTGCAATCTTAATCCCTGGTCGACCTCTGCTCCAAAAGCGGGTAGTGTGGTCATTGGAGCCGCTGACAAGGGTGTGTCCAAGAGGGTGATAATCGAGCCCCCAGACGGCGCTGTCATGCGCAAATTCGAGCTCGTCTGTGGGCGTAGGTTCGGGAACAGTCCAGTAGATGATTGTGCCGTCGGAGCCGGCGGAAGTGAGGATTTCGTGGTGGATAGGATGCCAGGTGAGAGCTGAGACGAATAAACACGGGCGAGGAGGGTCAGCGGGGGTAGGAGGAAGGAGTGCGAGCGAAGGGCAGCTGACAGCAGACTTCTTTCTTATGGCCGCGTAATGACACAAGCTCTTTCATCATTCGGATATCAAATACCTTCACACTTTGATCCCTTGACCCTGTCGCAACGCTATGACCATTTGGATTCCATGCACAAGCCTGTACGCTGCTCTTATGCCCATGCCTATTTTTTTCTCAACAAATCAAAAGACTTCAAAATCTCTCGCTGATGTAAGAGAAAGAGAGCTGAAAGCGCTAGATGAGCTGAGAGCTGAGAGAAGAGGCTTACAGTGTAGCTAAGCACTTGGAACTGCGCGGGTCCCAGAATTTTACAAGACTGTCTTTACCTCCTGAGCATAGTAGGCCTTTGGTTGGATGCCATTTTACACACTTCACATCCCATCCGTGCCCTTCAAACGCATAAAAAAAAATAGAAGAGAATCATGAGTGAACGATCTCAAGAGAAATATGAGAGGTAGAGAAGCGAGAGCAACTGACCAGTCAAACTTCGCTCCTCTCGACGCTCCTCGAAACCCCAAAGCTTAATGAGCCCATCATCGCCACAGCTCACGAATCGGGCATCGTTCGGAGCAAAGCTGATATCTCGCACGCTATCCTTATGACCCTCAAATACCTGCAAGTTATTCATATTTGGCTGAAAATATTTAATTACTCCAGCATTATCACCCGATACTAGCCAAGCGCCTGACTTTGCCCAATCTAAGGCTCGTACAGCGCTATCGTGAGCTTGAAGGATAGTCTCAAAGTTAAACGTGAGCGCGTTCCAGAGCGTGAACTCGCCGCTCGTTGCTCCCGTTAGTACTCGTCGGGCATCCGGCGTGAACTGTTTTTTGTGAGATCTCATCAGTATGAGAAACAAGCAAGGCGACAAGTGAGGTACTTACTTTGACGACGTTGATAGGGCACCGGACCTTGTTGGTGGACGTGTGGACATACTTTGTGAGGATGGAGGTAGACGGGTTCCTGAGGTTGGCCTGTGGCGGCAAGAACTAAGGCGTGCAGGTGCGCTGCGCACGTTGAGAATGATATGATCCATAAAGAAGCCCTTGGAGATTGACGAACGAACGAACCTCGACCAGATGATCGATACAAGGCCTGATGAATCGATGCTCGTCCGCACAAGTCCTCAACGAACGCATCTACATTCCTCTCACACCCACACTTAGTCACCTACTTCAATTCATAATATCTACACCGGAGATGTGCTCACGAGCGCCCAACGTGCCATCGACCCACCCACATCTACCGTACGCCTCGGTCTGATCTTCCGTGCCCGACCATCTTGCCTCCCATGGCCCGAGACCGCTGCCATTTCCAACGCGCTCTCCTCCGCTATTCGACGCTCCATGCTCGGGGGGCTCGGAGGACCGTAAGGACCCGGCCGCCAGCCGTCCCATCCTTGGATTCGGCCATGCTTTGGTCGAAGGTCTTGAATCACCGCTTTGGCTTTGGTATCGGGCTCACGCTCCGGGGCTGGTGAGGCTGGTGGGACTGGTGAGGCTGGTGGGGCTGGTGAGGCTGGCGAGGTTGCCATTGGCTTGTTTGGTAATTGTATGACAAAGGACGACGGGGCTGACATACATAAGGCTGAGTTGGTCGATCGTCAAGTTGGGGGATTGTATAAGATGTTAATATCGAGCTCTCTAACAGCACGTACTACTGTAGTAGTGAGGATATGATGCTAGTGCCGAGTTTCCAAAAATTTTCAAAGCGCGTTCAACACCTTGCTTCGCTTCGTCGCGACACTTTGACAAACTCGGTCACGTCTTTGAACTTTCAGCTCCTATATTTCACTGCGATCGACGAAAGAAAGATGGAATTTTCTTCTGATCAACAGCCAGACCATGCGCTCGGGGCTCGTTATTGGGATGAAGTGGCAGCAGCAGAGCCCACGAACAATGGCGTTCTCGGAGGTTCGTCGGGGGATTTGAAACTTTCTCATCGCCTGGTCCATCGATCAGGATATCTCAAAACTAATCTCAAACTGAATTTAATCGTACCTACGCCCTATCAATCAATAAATTTAACCATGAACCGCTAAACAGGCTTTGGCAACGGCGTAAGCAGAAACTAAGATCTGGTCTCGGAACCGCAACGCTCCCTGACCAACCTTCCAAACTCTCACAGTCATTACCGAGGGTCGATAGCCTTAGCAGCCGGCTTTTCATCCTAACCCTGAATCGACATCTCTCCTTCCCAACAACACCCGTACCCCGGCGCGCACTCGACATCGGCGCCGGTATCGGACGCGTAAGCCGAGATGTGCTACTGCCAGTCCTCGGGTCTCTCGCGACAGTCGATATGGTAGAACCTGCGGCTGGGTTTGTTCAAGCGGCTCTCGAGGCGAGCTCAAAGATGACGAAGGGAGGGCGTTTAAGGATGTGGAAGATGCCCATCCAAGATTTCTGGGATCGCTCGCCTGGCCTTGAGCCAGCTTGGAGCTTGGGATCAGAGTTAGTAGTGAAGAGTGAGCTAAAGAAGTACGATTTGATCTGGTGTCAATGGTCAGTGGTGGTCTCTACTTGAGTCTTGTTCAGCTTTTAGACGAGTTCATGACCCGTGTGAATCTTCAAGGGCGGTTGGCCACCTGAGCGATGATGAACTGGTGGCGTTCCTGAGACGGAGCGCGATGGAGTTAGAGGAAGAGGGCGGGATGATAGTCGTGAAGGAGAATGTGCATGAGGGAGAAGAGTCGAGCGTTTTTGACGCGGTGGATGGTTCGTTGACGAGGTGAGTTGAGTCTAGTCTGGATGTGAATGTGAATGAAGCTGAGTGTTTGATGGTGGGTGTCCTTTATAGGTCCGATGAGCTATTCCGGAAGCTATTTGCCATGGCCGGGCTGGTGGTGTTGAGGACCGAGGTCCAGAAAGGTTTCCCTACCGAGCTACTGAAAGTTAATATTTATGCACTCAAGCCATGCCATTCATAAAGGTATACTCTTATCAAAGAATAGCGGCTTCGTCCGCATCATGAACGCGAGCAGTTCTCAAACTGCTTTCAAGCCACTTGACAAAAAAATTAAACGAAAAATTACATAAAAATTGTCCCACCAATTTGGTGATACTGTATGAAAACACAATCGTACTCAAGAAAAAACCACCCAAAAGACACAGATCAAATTGGTGTGTTCTATTCCGATTCCATTTGAACCAAGTTTTCTCCAAAACCCTGACCATCTGAACATTGCAGGACCAAACTAACGGGGTCCTGACGGGGATTTTTACGTATTGCATGATGTTGTTTCTGCCGGGTACAAAGTGCTGAGGGTAGACCAGGGAGAATCCGTGAATGGAAGAGTGTATCGAACCTCTGGTCAGGGGATGGATGTTGTGTGTGCGGAGCAAAATGATGTGGTGGAAGTGGTGGGGAGAAGAGTAGTAAACAAAGGAAATTGAGTCCAATCCAGAGCGCCTTCACAGGGTCAAGGCTGGATCAGATCCCGAGGAGGGTTACTGTAATAGGGGCCACCGTGTTCGCTGTTTATAGGGGGCTTAAGACTAATACTGCTACAGCATAAGGTCATCGTTTAGTCAAAACTACCAATCTCAACCTATCTTTAAGCTAGTTTAATCCATTATTTGAGAATATTAAACTGGACTACGTCATCAACTGTCAGTTCTCCAACCTTCTCCACCTTTGAACTGTAAATCTGCTCAAGTTGGTTTTTTGCTCTGCTCGCCCTTCGAGGTCAACATGTCTTCTCCAAAACTCATCTCTAAATCTTCCCGACGGTCCTACCCCTTCCCAGCTGACCTCATCACCACCACCACCAAATCCTCTAGCCTCTCCCGCTCAACTACATCCTCCCTCTCTAAATCAACATCCACACCAATTTCTACTGCCACCCAGCCCCGTCGTTCGATCGCTGTCGCTCCAAGCACCAGACTTCAATCCTCGTCCCTACGCACGCCGACCTCAGCTTCTACTGGTACCCGGTCTCGCAATGTCTCACTCGCTCCATCGACCTCTGTTCCTGAGTCCCTCAGACGCTCTCCCCTTACTCGAGACAGTCTCGCTAGTATCACCCCTCGCGCATCCGATCGCACGCGTACAATCACCACCCCTGCCACCACGCCTTCACCGCAAACGGTGGTCTCTAAGGCACCTGTTCAATCTGTGCTAGAGCAACCACCAGAGGTCGAACCAAATGAGACCGAGATTGACGAAGAGGTAATATTCTTTTTTTCCTTTCTCTTTTTCTTTGTCCTATATAGTCAGCCAATATTTTGAGGTTCGGTGGTAAAAACAGATGGAGGACGCCCTTTCACGCGTGATGAAAGTGCACACGAACAAAGTCTCAGAGATACGAAGAGAGATGTCCGGTGGAGGCTATGGCACGTCAATGAGTATTCACTTACTTCAAGCCGAGTTAAAGGCGGCTAAGGATGAACTATGGGAATCAAGTACGGAGTTGGAACGAGTCAAGAATGATAATCGAGCTCTAAGGAATCAGTTGGTTGGTGGTTTTCTG
>AWVX01031512.1:0-12048 GCA_000500245.1 Cronartium ribicola 11-2
TGTACGCAGTCAGGACGGACCACCTTCCTGGCTACTGTAGGCAGTCGTTTACAGTGTCCAGAGGTGTCCGTTACTACTGCTGTTACAGTAGATGTTGTACTGAAAGTGTAGGATGGTGAGTGTAAACGTAGGACTTGGCTGATTTCGGAGGTGAGATAGAGTGAGACGGTGAGATAGTTTGAGACCGGCCAGTTACTGCTCTGGGCAGTCAGAACCGACCACTGTCTGGCTGTTCTACGTAGCGCTTTAGTCGCCAGAGTTGACTTGATATACCCTTCCTCAGCCTCTAACCTACACTTCTGTGTAGCCAACTCAGTCAGGGTCCCATGTGGCCCATTTACGGCGTGATCAAATTGACACACACGTCACACCACAAATCCACAATCACAGAATCTAGAACTTTTATCTTCAACAATGAGTCTTCAAACACATAATACAAATCTTTTTTTTTCTTGAAGCCAACAAAAAAAAAGAAACACATTTGATCACTTCCCAAGTTCTTTTTTAACCTCTGCCTCTAGTCTTTGGTCCTATTTTCTTTCATGCATAGATGAAGGAGAACCTTGAAAGGACATGCGGAATTGCAGCCAATTGAGGCCCATACCTGGGTACATTTAATGGCAGATCAATGAGATGTAAGTAATTTGGTAAAGCTAAAGTTTCTGTGGATTGGGAAGAAGATCAAACACGAACCGCTGAGGGTTATCATACAGTTCGAAGAGTGGGATCGCCAGTAATTTCATGTTCTTAGGTACCGACAAGACCTCTGTACCGAAAAAAAAACAAACTACAATTAACAGGTATTTCGCGCGGTCAGACAATGAGAATAGAGAGCTACTTACTTTTTTCAGGCAACTGGACCAGGTAGAGCATTTTACACTCCTTAGGTTTCGTGATGTGAGCTGGTACGTAAGGATACTGCAAACAAAACGAGAAAGAAAAAAAAAAGGAAATATAAGCGTTGAAATCTTTTACATCTTCTGCATTTCTACTTCGACTCAAGATGATATAAATCAATTAACCATGAAACTCTCGTCTACATGATTAGAATCAAAGCCAATATGAAATACAAGAACGCAAAAAAAAAAAAGAACCAAATACATTCCGTCAATACTCTATAATTCACATCCTCTTGATATATATATCACAAAAAAAAAGGCAATTCCAAACTCAACAATTTGGTCTCCACCACTGAGAAAGACAATCTCCAATTTCCCAATCTTTTTGTCCTTGAGCACTAGTCAGTCCTGCACCAAATTGACCAAGTGGTGGAGCTAGTCGTTCATCGAGACGTTCTTTTAATCCTTCGATATCATCTTCACCCGGACGTAGGTAATCACCCGGCCTAACCAAATTGAATCACACATACACATACGCGCTCATTCAGTAAAAACCAAATCAAATGGCTATCAGAAAGAACTTCAAGGAGTAAGAAGGGTCGACAAACAATTTAAAGAAAGCATTCGCGATCTGAAGCATGAGTACATGAGGATGACCATGTTCGTGAACTACTAGTATACCTTCTACAGTACGACGCATACCGAAATCCTCATAATTATTCTGAAGTCGTTGTAATCTGGAAGTTACCGATGGGTCTTCCTCAGGTTGAGCTTCCTTAGTAGAGAAGGTATAGTTTGATAATGGGTATCTAATGAAAAGTTTAACACAAAAACACAAATACGCGTTAAAAAGATGTTAGTTTTTTTTTTAGTTTTTGAGCATTTGATTACGCTTGGGAAAGCGGTCTAGAATGAGCTCAAATTCACTTGAGTGGTGACGGTTGATGACTGACAGGGTGACGGTTGAGGTCATTGTCTTGAGGTTCACTTGGAAGCTTTCCCTTTGTGGTGTTTGTTTATTGAGCTTGAGATCGATGGGATGAGAAGACAGCAAGGCTTGATCGAGGGTGGTGCTTGCTCATCCTTCAGCTTGAAGTGCTTATATGCTTATATGCAACAGTCGAGTCAGAGCACCGTATCTTTATACTGTGCAGCCATCTCTCTTCACCCGACTCGTTAACTTCCTTCGCTGGCTCGTCATCGCCAATCAACCAATTCGATTCCAGTCAACAGTCAAAATGAAGAAGAAAGGAAGCTCTTCAAGATTCCCAGTTGTTGAGTACCATATAAACTCACTTCTCCCTAACTCTCATAAAGCACTAAGCTGATGACATTAAAAATACATCTGACTTCAATCTCAGGCCCGAATCAAAAAGATTATGCAAGCAGATGAAGATGTAGGAAAAGTAGCACAAGCAACCCCCCTCTTAGTCTGTAAGTCATTACTTGACTTTCATTTATTCTCTTTTTTGTTTTCACCTATGACCATGCTAATCATTTTTGAATCTTCTTTATAATGTGTTGAAACTATTGAATATATATAATCTATCTCAGCAAAAGCAGTAGAAATGTTCATGCAGTCTCTAGTAAAAGCTGCTGTCCTTCAGGCTCAAAATAGAGGATCAAAAAAAGTTCAAGCATATCATCTGTTCGTCCATTATCTCACTTTTTATTCATTTATTCTTTTCTATCAAGGAATACGTTCTCATTCGCGTAACCAAAAAATAAAATAAAGAGGTTTATTTTGGAAATCATCAACCTAATTTAAGTGAATTTATTTTAAACGCTCAAAATTCTCGTGACAATTAACTCCAAAAAAAAAATCAACAACACATTTTTAATTTCATAGTAAACAAGCCGTAATGGTAACAGAATCTTTCGATTTCCTCAAAGATATCCTCACGCGTGTACCCGATCCTACTACTACTACGAACGAAGATGAGCCACCTAAACCAACAAAACTTAAACCAACTACATCTCGTTCAAAACCGTCAGCGAGTCGGAAATTAAAAGAGGTTAATAATGAAGAAGAAGAGAATGATGATGAAGATGTTGATGATGAAGAGGAGGAGCAAGATGTTGGAGCTCCTTCGATGGCTGAAGTTGAGGAAGATGATGATGAAGAATATTATTAATTGGATTTCCCTCCCTATAGACCACCCGTCGTCCTAGTATTCAATCCAAGATTAGATGTTATTGGCCGGGGCACCTTTTTTGTTTGTTTTGTCTTTGGAGATCTCGGATTCGTTGGGTTATGTTGGGTTGAGCTGATCATGTTGTTTTTATAGTTTCTCTTCTCTAAACTATTATTTAGGGACATGTGATTGAGATCACCCAAAGTTAGAGAAGGAGGGGATGTCTTGTTGATCACTATCTACTCTCTAGTCTCATAGGGTTTTTTTGTGTGATTTCAGTCGCAAGATTTAGGAGTACATAATGTGATTATATATAGGCCTAGTTAGTAGATCTTAATGGTCATCTCTGGGCGTTTTGCAGTTCACCCTCCAAAGTGGTCATGGAGGTCAGTCTCGAGGAAAATGCTATAAAGGTTCATGCAATTATTGGCTGTCTTGTCATGTGGCCGCACAATAATTCTAAGAAGGTCGAGTCCCACGCATAGCTGGCACCTGGCATCTACGGCGCAGTCACTGATAGCTCTCGAATATGTGTATACTGTACAGGTTAGGGTAAACAGCAAAAAAACCTAAGCGAAGGCACGGTTGAAGGCTGGTGATGGTATACCTCTGACCACTTGTGCTCATCAGGAGACGATGACCGAATCCACCAGACCGTCAGCATTACAGTTCGTCACTATTCGTCACTGAGTGTGTATCCAATCTCTTTGGGATTGAAAATCAAATGTTACTGCTGCAACCAACCACATCTTAGTTTGCATATTGGCCAACTTTCTTCAAGGGTTTAGGGTTTTAAATATCCGAGCCTCGTCGTCGTTATTCTTGAGCTATAAATATGCAAGTAAGTTGGTCAAGATTATTAGTCAAGAATGTCTGATACCATGCCCAATGTGGCTTCGAAATTTAAAAGGGCAGTCGTTGAAAGAGTGTGGCCTTGCGTGAAACGATGATAATTATGGAACAGTTTCCCGACTACATTCTAAAAGTTGTGATACATTAAAAATACAATTTCAAGGTCCACTGATCGTTTGATCAAAAGTGACGGTATTTGATTTTGATCAAGATTAGGGCGGATTGGTAAGAGCGCCAAGTTTTGCTAGTTCTTCGCGTAATGCGGCAGCGAGCTCGCTTCGAATCTGACGTTGGTCAAATTCGTCAGTTGAAATCTTGAACCTGTTCCTGAATGTATTGAGACCTGGTACGGGTGAACCTATGGATATCTTGATCGATTGGGATGGACGGGGAAGGAATGAAAATGGCCAACGTCTGTTTTCGGGCATGACTCGCTCAAAGCCTGAGTTGATACAAAAAACACATGACTCGAAGTGAGAGGATTAGAGCCAATGGCCAGCAAGAAACCAAAACAAAAAGGGGACTCACCTTGTAGATAAATTGGGAGGATTATGGGTGGCTGAGATGCCTCCAACGCTAGCCGAGAGACTCCCCATTTGAATCGAAGTAGTTGAGATGGATCGATTCCAGTCTGATTGACTCGACCTTCGGGGAAGACGTGCACCTGTTCGCAAAAGACAGTCAAAGAGTAAAGGAGAGTCATGAATCAAAGAAAAAGTCATAGGGAGGAGTAAAGAAAGGTGCAAAATGTGAGGAGGCCGAAGGAAGATATGATCCACACTAACCCATTGAGCATGGTCCAGCTTATGGATCGCGGTATCGACGGCTAGTTGATGGATGCCTTCACCTCTGAAGGTTTCGATTACCTGTCCAGATTTGAAAAGAGGGGCAATTAAGCTAACGAAAAAGGTCAAAAATCAAAGAAATCTTGTTGGCTGGTATGATCCTTGCAAGGAGATCTGGATTCTATCAACTACATAAACAGATATAGGTGGGGATAGGTGGAGAAGGGAAAGGTGGCTCACGGGTTCTTGAAAAGGATGTCAGAGGCGCCCAAAGTCCATCGAACAGAACTTGGATGAAAGAATGTGTTGAAAGGCATGATCCCCCATGTCATTGGGTCATCTAATCTGGATTTGGGATTGGGCCCCAGGTCCAACCCATCCAACAACAGGTCAGTTCTTGACCATACGAAAGGGACTATGGAAGGCGTATCACTGGTGAATCAATGAAATTATTCATCTGAGCCTACGTTGAGATGTGGTTGGAAACTGTTGATTGACCGGTGAATGCGCCAGAATCGAAGGCGATAGAACAAAGGAACAATTAAATCGCAACATTAGTCACACTCAAGTTCATGGCGATTCAGGGGAGGCAGCTCATAAACAAGCGCGACATGAAACCACTCACCAGTTAATAATCCTGTTCCCGTCAAGCGACGGTTAGAGTAATCCTGAACAGCTTCGAGAAGGAGCGGAAGACCAGTGACGTCAACAGACTTCATGCCGTATTGCAGAAAGGGCTTGAAAACAGCCATGACGCTGGCCATATAAAGCGACATGTTTTGTTTTTCTAGTTTCTTGAGGGGCACTGGCTTGCAGCCGACCGGGAGGAGGATATCGGCGATATCGTATCAGCTGGAGCTAGTTCAGAGAGCACTCAGGACTGCTCAGGATAGCTCAGGACTCGTGTCGAAAGGGACCGGGTCGGTATATGACCCCGTGCTCGGTGAGCTCCGGTGAGCCTTTCAGCTCCGTACCCGAATAAGGAGGACATTCAAAAATGTGGCTTGTTGTAGGAAACTCCCAAGTGCACTCCCTTTTTCATTAGACAGCCCCCTACCGCTCTCTGAGATGTTCCAACACTTACAGGCTGAGATTACTAATCAAAAAAAAAAAACTGAAAAGAAAAGAATACCTGGTCATCTACCAACTCCTTTCAAGATTAAAATTTTCTTTTAGAATCTTTTAGATACTCTATGTATATCACACTGAATCATGTTCCTTTTTTTTTGGAGGTAAGTATCAAGCAAACTCTTCAAGTGAAGATGGAAATTTGAGCAAAACTTGGATCAAATTTCTAAAAGTTCTCCTAACATTCATTAATGTGGGAGATGCTTGTTCAATTGGACTGGCTACAAAAACAAATCACTTTGGAATCAACTTCAAAATTCAGCAAGTTTTCCTTGTGCACCAGGTAAAAATGTCATAGGTATTTRGGCTTTGYGTGATCTCACAGGCAGGTTTAGTCATTGAAGGAGTGGTTTAGGAATCTTGAGTCATTAGGTAAACCCGCCCACAAACATCTTTAAACATGACTTACCTAATCACACACAGTTCCCAAACCACTCCTTCATCACTTAACCTTCACAAGAGCACTTTTTGGCAACTTCCACAAAAGCACTCCCAATATAGACAAGTCTTTGATGGAGTCACATTTTCAATGTTGCCTATTAGGTAACCACCCTTTAAATACCCCACAAAATGAACTGTGGGGAGAGTGTCGATATCTTTAGCCAGGGTAGTGATCAACATCAACATTCACAGTCAGAATATGTAGAAATAAGTACCTATTCTGAGTTCAGGCAGACTCTGTTGTCAAATTGAATGATCAAGAGATGCAGTTCACTGTGGCTCTTTGTGTCTGTATTATTTATACATTTGTTTTTGTATACTTTCCAAACTCATGTAATGTATAGCTAACTAAAACAGTATTTCAAAAAATTGACACAAAGATTTACCACTCAATTTCGTGAAAATCAATTTCCTCATCTAGTACAACTTTCTCCAGAGCCAATCTTACCACATCATCATCAATACCCTGAATAAAATCACCCTCACCATCATCTCCAGCCTCATCCTCATGTTCCAAAACCACAGCTACATCTTTATTTTCATTGCTAGCCACCGTTGATGCCACATGTGGCAAAGGCTGAATTTGTCTCAATAAAGAAAAACAGCCGGAATTCATTGACATTCCTAATTCACTAAGTTGAGAAATGTGGTGACTCTGTCTCGTCCAATCTGATAAAAGTTCCTGGTCGCCGGCCTGGGCTGCTGTTCCATGAAAGACAAGCAAGAAGTTGTCGGCTGAGCTTGCTTGCTGACGCATCAGCCGCACCAAGGGCATGTGGACCACATTTATTGCTGCAGTTTGTTTCTGTTCTGTGCTTAGTGGAAAAAGGATAGGATGGGAAATTAGCGAACATGCTTGGTCGCTGATTGAGAGGTTTTCTTGAGTTAGCATATGAAGATAGCAAGTGAGTTGATCGTGGGAGTTCACTTTCCATCGCATCTCGCGTCGGACCTCCCAACTTAGTTGACACAGCTCTTCTTTGGCTCGCTGACTGTATGCGACCTGTCTCATTCCATTCTGAGTTAAAGGATCAACTGCCCACGGAGCATTGTGACCAGTGAAAAGCCCTTCATTCCAAAAGGGATTATCGGGTTGCATCTTGAAGAGATCTGTGTACTCAATGTCGGATGGGTAAGCAGATCGATCCAGATATTTTTTGCAGAAAACATTGAGGCGCTCTTGGTACGCATCAACACACTTTTTAAGTTGATGCGCATTCTTTTGTATGGCGCTGATTACAGCAATTTTGCCAGTACCTAAGTATCAAATGTGTGATAATCAATAACTAACCCACACACTTCAATGGAGAAAATTGCACCACTCACCAAGTTTTGAGCCTCAACCATGGGCTTGAGACTGAGTGAGGGGCAACTTTTCCTTTTGTACCGCCAGCAATTTCTCACGAATGGAAGACCAGAGACTGAGTAGAGACTTCTGCTCATTCTCTAGTGAAATAGCTGCGTAAAACTTCAATAAGACACTGGAGTGCAGACCACATGGCTGCTGTATTGTCTCCGCATTGTTATAGGACTGTGTAGTTAGCTTTTTCCATGTAGCAGAGGAAAAAGGTCTTGACCTTCAGACAATCATTCTTGTAGGTAGCAGGTCTTTCCTTCAGGTTGATTGGACTGATCGTATGGAGGAGACCTTCGGTTTGGAGAACACTTTTCACCACGAGTGACCAGTCCAGATAATTGGACTCCGAGCCCGCGGCGCTAAGTTTTTCGAAGCCCGGTATGGAGAGACGATTTTTGGAGGTAGTCGACTCGTGCTCGTATGATGTCGACATTGTGTTAATTTAGACTGCTCAACGGACCTTTCCAGAGTTCTTTTTCGTAGAGCAGATACACAGGTGATCTAGATGATTAAAGTTAGAGTTTGATTGATTTAACAACGTGGGAGCCACTGAGTCTCATAACCTGATGAGCAGGTACGAACTGGGATGCGTGTGATCAGGTACCCAGGTGGAAAGGTGAGGAAAAGAATCCCTTTCCACCTGGCCTGCATCCCAGTTATCCGACACTCTTACTATGTACAAGCATATGAAGCATCTAAGCTTGCTACTACAGAACACAACAACAAAACAAACTAGACTTATCCTGACCACTTAAGAATTCAACAACTGCATTAGCCCCAATTTTGGCTCGCTGAGCCTTGATCCTTGCCTCAAGTTCCTGAGCCCTTCTTGCACAAGATAGCTTTTGTTCCGCGGTGGCTGGTACACAAGCCCTGGTAAATGGTTCACAAGTTTTTTTTCTTAGTTTTAGGAAAGATAAGCTGTTTCATCTAGTTACTTACCAAAGTTGATACAGCTCTTCTTCATTAAAGAGTAACCGTCCCAATTCAAGCTGCTGTTTTTCTTCTGATTGCTTCTTTGTTGCCTGTGCCTCTTGCTCAAGTTTCCACTGCTCATTCAAAAAAGCAGCAGAATATAATTCTTGTTTGGGATCATGTGGGTTTCGCTGTCGGTAGAGTTCAGCTAATGCCACATTGGTTTCTCTCAATGTTTTGCATGCATTGTTATATATTTTTACAAGCCAGTTACCTATGGAAGGTCAAATATCAATCAGTACATGAAAGTGTGAGTGAAGTTAACAAGAAATGAATTACATACTGCTAGTTGAGCTCAGCTTTTTCCGATAAAACATTGTGTGCCAGTGTAAAGCCATGAGCCTATGTAAGTGTGTCGAGGTGCGGAGTGAAGCTACAAGTGGTGATAGAAAAGACCAAAGGCACTCAAGCCCTTTGCCATTGGTCAAGCCCAGGTGGCTCTTGTATCACAGGTTGTACTTGATCTGACATGCCTACTCATGCACATATGAGTGGAAAACCATGGTTGCAAACACCAAACGATCATAGTCATTTGGTAAAAGATCTTGCTGATACAATACAAAGAAAGAGAACTTGTAAGTCTATATTGCATCAGAAGAAAGATGAGATACTGTATCTTACCTTTTTGATGTGAGCATCCAGGTGACATCCAATATCATACAGTACTCCAACTTGAAGGCCGGGGTGATTGTGGAAAAGATCAGCTAGGATGCTTACAGGATAGTGCAACCTTTTGATTGATCAAAAAAATTAGCTTAAAAGAAAATCAGAAAAAGATGTGAGCTTGGAATACAACTTACTTCTCGCCCAAATTGTATATGTTAATGAACTCCAATGGAATGTCATGCCGACAAGCCATTCCAAAAATCCCATTATCATCACAGACATTCTTGAAACTTGAAGCAGTCTGTGAGTCATTGGCTGCAGTGTGAGAATCAGAACATGATGTCTAAGGTATAAAGAAGTTCATGAGAAAGAGCTTGATTGGCTGCAAAAGGGAAAAAAAATAAAAAATAAATGACCTTGAGATCCTTGGCTTGTGCTTCAGTCTTTCTGTACAAGTCTTGCTGTTTGGTGATCTGTGAAGGACAAAGGAAAGAGCTTGGATAGTTGGCTTCTTTTGGCACATCCTTGCTTGAGTACAGATAATGTTGTTGTTGGAAGTTGGCATCCAAAGAAACAAGAAAATCAGGTACTGCTGGTGACTGCTTGACTTCACCAAAAGCAGGTCCAAAACAGTGAGAACATGTTTCTGCATAGCAATCCAGGACAGATAAGTTGAGTCCTTCTTTGTAGACTTCTTCTCGTAGATGCAAGATACACTGAAAGAGATCAACAGAGTGAGAAAGATATTTGTGAAGATCCCATTTGGCCTTCTTTCCATTACGTGTATGCACATACAAAGGTGAGGGTGATCATTTGTCAATGAAATCCATGATCCCGTTGACAAAGGCTTGTGTTGATATTTCAGAGTTTTGCCAAATTCAATGATGCATTTGAACAAGTGGGATGGAGAATGCTGTACATGGTTCTTCAGGTGAGCTTGAAAGGTACCCCACATAAATAAGTTGAATTGGATCCGGAATACATTGACAGAAAGTGAAGATGTGGCTGCTGTGTCTACCTGTGGAGTTGGAGTGGTGCTGAAATAAGCATCTCGAAGTGTGTACATGTGGAATGGTGAAGAATAAGAGCTTACCTGGAATATTGATCAAGTCAACATTTCTAGAGGTTTGAGATCACAATAGCAAGGTGGTTCATCAAAGAGATATGTGTCTTGTGTGGTCCAGTTCTGAGTATGATGCTGGCACTCAAGGAAAATAGCGGTGAGGAGGGCTTCAATTGCAGCCCACTGTTTTTCAAGGTCCAGCTGCTTCTGGGAATGCTTGCGTGCTCTCAGGGCTCAAATCAATGATTCAGTTGAGGTTTCAGGTGATGAGTTGAGAGGGCCATCTGCAAGTCTGTCCTCGGCAGGTAGAAAATCCAGCTGATGGTAAAATTCATCATCATCTGGAGCTTGAAGGTCATCAGGACCATTGTTTTCAGTCGGCACAGCAGGTTGATATAGTCCAGGTTGAACACCAATCCCAAGATTTTGGAAGAGAGCAGCAGCTCGGTCTGGCGGGATAGTAGGGATCGTAAATTCAGAGGGTCAGCTACATTTTTTCTGCCCTCAGTAGATTTGCCACTTGATAGGCATTTGTGAGTTAGAAAAAGTGAGCTAGGGTGTGATTTGATGGATGCGAGTGAGTGGTGGATGAGGTTGACAAGGGTATTTCATGAAGGATTCCTGATCACCTTCATTTGGATGATGGGCAAGGATGGCATGTCATTGCTTACTCATCAGCTACTACAGTTGTGACTGTAGCAGCACATGAGTGTAGGGTGTCAAGTGTAAAACTCGGACTTGTGTGGATTTGGGTGGTGGATAGATCACCTCATGGCTTTACATATACCTTCTTGAAGCTGTTACTTCAGCTGCGGATTAAGCAGCTTCAAGCAGGAAGCCCCCATCTCCCTTTATCTCCTTTCACCTCCGAGATCCCCCCCCCCAAATCACTCAAAATCTAAAGTTCCATACACTACAATTACACTACTACACTACTACCTACACACTCTCTAAGTTCCCTTCACCCAACTCCTTGACTCTGACATCATCCTTATGAGACATTTGACTTCAAGTCCATCACCTCCAGCTCTTAAATTTAAACTCGACTGCTTGTCTTTCTCGACCTCTTCAAGCCCCTGTTGTCTTTCACTAGGATCTAATCCTCAATTACCTTCTTCACCTGCCAATACCTGATCACAAGCTATGGAAAATTTAACTCAAGCACTCGAATGCAGATGAGCCAAGGAGAACCTGAACCCTCTTCAACCCCAGACCCTCCTCAGGGGTTCCATGAAACCAAAACATGACAACAAGAATGTGTTGGGTCTCAGAGCTGCAGTGGGTAGCTACAAAAAACATTATTGTCAGTCTTCATGCCCTCTGTCACTCTTTTTTACTGTACTGACACTCATCCCCTCTCTTCTGACATTCACCCGTTCACTGGATGTGATTCACCAACTGGCTTACATTGACTCACAGCCCTTGTCAGCCAAAATCAAACTGGGTCCGAACCTTGCACCCCCATCTCGAGCTTTGATTCCCCAGCTGACCCATTATCCCCAACAAAGCTGCAAATGCTTATCATTCAAACCAGTAATCAATCTCCACAACTTGCCTCAAACTCAATCAAACCTCTCAAGCATCTCACAAACTCTACCATCTCTTCCCCGCCTCTATCACCCTGACTCAACCATAGCCAGTACCTGGCCGCACACTGCGAAAGTATCATGCAACACGTCAGAGGTCATTGTCGTGTGGTGAGTGAGACAAAAGCATATGTGGCAGTGTCATGTTTACCTATTGCACAAGGAAAGCTTGCTGAGGTTTTGAGGCAAGGGTGAAAGAAAGTTATTTTCTGTCAATTCAAACATGAGGATCACTAAAAATTATTACTTTTCAAGGATCCCAATGAACTGGAGGGTACTTA